>JARKIF010000137.1:0-87015 GCA_029378245.1 Roridomyces roridus | reverse complement strand
GAACTTTCGAACAACTAGCAGTGAGACGACGAACCGTGACTTTGTATCGGAGCTGATCGGCAGGGAAAAGCTGGAAGTAGAGAAACGATTGGAAGCCGACAATTGCAGAAAGCCTGCTCGTCATGAGTTATTTTTCAGTCATGACGATTGAACGCTCGCGCGACGCTGAGCAAACACCCCACGAGCCACACCTATGGTGGTCTTCACATCGACTTGGGAGGACATGATGAAAGGGATGGAGTGAAAACTCCCCAGAACCGCTGTTTTATGCAGAGCATCGCCAACATCGTGGAGAGTTCATCGCGGGTTAATATCAAGTTGACCTGATCATAGAGTTGGGTGAGTCTGCTGCGGTCGTGCGCGTGAGGACGGGAGATGGACCGACCGAAAAATGGGATCCAAGAACCAGGAACAGGAATCTGAGTGGCTAGAATGAATCAAGACGAAAGACACGATATAAAAAGGGAGAACAAAGCGGGCAACAGCTATTGAAGATCATCACCCACGGCACAATATCATCTAGGCACTTTCTGCGTACTTGAGGAAGGTCCGGGTAAGCAGGGGTGAAATTCTTTTTGGGACAACGGTTCAGTGGAGCCTGCACGAGTTTGCTTCGGAAATTCACGCGTACGGTACTCCTCATTGAAGCTGAGCGATTTATTACGCAAAACGGACGAGTGTGAAAGTGGCCAAGGCTGTGGTTCAGGCTGTCAGCCGAGAAGGGACGACCAGATGGCAGGCGTCTTGTGAACGTCCGAGTTGGTCGACAACAGATCGAGATGGCCAGGCAGAAAGATGAAGAAAAGGGGCATGACTCTTGCACCCCGGTTCTCACACCGGCGCCGGAAGGAAAGGAAAGGATACCGAGCCGAGATAAATTGTCACAGGAGGGCGAGGGGTTTGTGTTGCCGGCGGTGAGGTGGTACATGATGGTAAAAGCCAGGCTTCGTTTGTGCTTGTGTGGCAACAACTTGCCTTCAACCACCACAACTCAACTCAACCACCACGGAGTTGACCCCGATCTCTGCAGTTCCGCGGATCTTTGCCACTTCCTTTGCGAGTTATTTCTTCCCTAGTTTCCTCTGTCACCAGACTCACCACCCGGACCACATCCGAGTCGCGTTCAAAATTGGAAGCCGCGGAGACCAAATTAACTCGAGACCCTTTCCTTTGGTCGAAAACGGCACACGCTGTCCTTTCCGCCCTTTAAACGCCCAGAGCACCGCCCGACGCGACACAACGCCACACCACCACCACCATGTTCTCTGGCTCCCAGATCACCCTCGTAGACCCAGCTCCTCGGATATTCCTTACATTTTCACGCAACAGTATGCTTTCTACTACAATTCGACGGCAGCCTCAGGGGAATCTCGTGTACTTGGTCACGACTAACATGCACGCCACGACGACAGAGGTGCGGGATGCGGACACGGAACGGCCCGTCGCACGCATTGTGCGAAAGGACTTTCTGCCGGACACCGTCAGCTTTTCGGGTGGTAAAACGGTACGGATGAACAAATGGCTGAAGCGCGCTGAACTGCCGGACGAGATGTCGGTATCCTTTCCTCGTGTTCTGTTGGTCTCGGGTTGACTAAATTCCAATCAGCCCTTCCTCCATCCTCGAGATTGATATGGGCCAGTGTGTGCTCCGTGCACACCCTCAGTATCGTCTCGCAGTGGGTTCACTCTCATCTTTCCTTCCGAGTACTTATAAACTCACATCGACAGTTGTATTCACCTGGCATGGACAACATCCTGGCTCACTGGGAGCCCAACACGCATCCACCAACGCTCATCCTATCTCCCACAGTCGAAAGCTCCCAATCCCAAATTCTCACGGCATTCCTCTACCTCGAACAAATGATGAGGATAAAGGAGAAGAACGCAACGACCAGAGCTAGCGTGTATCCGGGCACAAAGTCGCAATGCGTGACTACTACATAGGTGCCAACTGGTAGAGAGAGTTGAGCACTGTACGACATACTTGTTCATGGAATTCATACGGATCTTTTGACTTTACACCCATCCACAAACGCTCATCCTATGAAAAACGCAACGACCAGAGCTAGCGTGTATCCCGGGACAAAGTCGCAATGCGTGACTACTACATAGGGTGCCAATTGGGTAATGGAGAGTTCAAGAGGTGTACGACACGATCATAAAATTCATACGGATCTTTTTGACTTTCGGGGAACACGAACACGAATGGGCGCCCCGCTCTTCTCGGTCAGCGATGATACCGGAGACACCATCTGTGGGCGCACATGGTTATCCGGAATTCATGCGGAACCCAACAATTCAGCGGTTAACTCAGTGTCTCATGTCCTCATGTCCGGTCTCCTCGCCGAGTGTGAGTACATAGGTGTGAGTGCAAAAAAAAAGCGGCAAGACATGCATTGCAGAGATTGATTGTATATGTGCAGACTGAGTCAAAGTGTATGTACGAAAAGAAAGAATAACAAAAAAACGAAAGCCGATTCCAAAATAACTCTACAATATTTAGTGGTACACAATGGGTTGTGAGGAGAGGAGAGGAGGAAGGAACGCTAGCGCGTTGGATCGTACAGGTAGTTGCGCAGACCTTTACCTCCACTGCCGCCGCCGCCAACCCGCATCGGTCGCCCCTGCTGGCCCGCCTCGTCCGATCCACCACTGGAAGACGTACTGGCGCGTTCATACCGCTCAGGGTATGCCCTCAGCACAAGCCCTTCCATGCTCGAATTCATTGACTTGTCCGCAGCGTTGTGGTTCCCACGCAGCAGACTGAACGAGCTGCTCTTCCGCATCGACCGGTCCCTTGACTTGTCCTTGTCCTTGTTCTTGTCCCGTCTGAGCAACTTGAGCGTGTCCTTCCTAGTAGGCAATGCGAGCGGCAACGAACTCTTGCTCGTATTCGGCGAGGTTCGATACCCATACCCACCTAGTTCAGTGGACCCATGCCCCGACTGACTCGCACTCGGACTCCCCGTCGACAAGCTCGCATACGAATCGCTCGCACCGAGCATCGGCGGCGGTATCGACGCGGGCAGCCGCGTCTCCCCCGCTCTATAAACCCGCATCTCAGTCTGACTCGACCCAGCCTTGGCCATCTGCTCCATCTTCCACATCTCACTAGGCGCCATAGCCTCCCTATATCCATCACTGCTATCCGCCGACCGTGACCTCGAGCGGCGCCGATTAAGCCCTGCAGCAGAGGCAAGCGGTACAGGCGGCGGCGCCGCACGCGTGTTCCTCCTCCGCCTGCGCGACCTGACAGACCGCGCACGAGAAAAGGTACTCTTGGCGTCAAAGCTCGGCGTACCGCTATCCATCGACGCCCCATCCGGAATCGGCTTCTCATCCTCGCTATCTTCGTCGCTAGAGTCGGATAGAATCATATCCGCGTCCACACTGGTCCGTCTCGCGTAGCGCATAGGACTGGGTGAACGGTCCCGCTGCGGTTCCGGAGCAGGAGCAGTAAACGTCTGATCGTTCCCAACGTCCATATCGTCGTATAAATCCAACTCATCATCGTCAAACTCGTCGTCCAAATCCGGATCACCCGAAGTCGCAAAGACGGGCGGCGAAAGTGAAACGCCATTCATCTCCTCGCCTTGGACCTCACCCTCCAGCGCAGAAAGCCAAGGGTTGTTGCCGTTTTCATCTCTAGCAGAATCCGGATTCGCACCGTCGTCTTCGTCGAGAGGGTGCGAGTGAATCGGCGGTGTCAAAGGCCCAGGTACCACGCCCACGTCGACGTCAATAGGCGACGTAAATTGCGCCCGTCGGCGATCGCGCCTAGTAGTCTCAAACTCCTTCTCCATGTCAGACCCGTGCCAATCACGTGAAGATGCGGGCGTCGTTGCAGCCGTAGCAGGACTCTCCTCAGACCACCCAGAACCAGAACCCGAGCCAGATCCGTCATCCCACCGATGCCAGGCACTGGAAGCGGGCGTCGAATTCGCCGTTGACGCACTACTAGCCAGCGGGCTTGTCGTATACCCCGGATGCCCGCCATGAAGACCAGCACTGGCTGGGCTCCCACGCTGCGCTCGCAACACCGCACCCATGGTCAACGGTGGCGGTGGAACCGGCGACGGCGTAGGGCTACCGCTGCTTCCAGCACTGCTGGGACTACTGCCAGGACTGACAGTCCCACGGGCTGCCACTCTCGCGGCAGCCGTTCGTATTGTTACGAGAGGAGGGGGTGGTGGCGGCGGGACAAATGGAGTTGCCGGTGCCAGCGTAGTAGCGGAGCGAGAGCCTTCGCCATATGGTAATAGTGGAGGAGGTGGAGGAGGTACGAGGGGTCCAGAAAGGGAGGCAGCGCGCCCGTGAGTTGGACGCGCGGTCACGAGAGGAGGCGGTGGCGGCGGTTTATTCGTATTGACTGGCGTAGAGCTGGAAGGAGAGCGGGAATGTGTGAGGGTCCGAGGTGATGGAGGTGCTGTAGATATATTAGCAAGTGTGCATGGTATAGAGGCGATTCACTCACCTCCACCTGCACCAACCCCCGGAGGCAAACTCGATTTGCGCTTGGCTATATTCGCCACTCCCAAAACTGCTCCACTCGGTGCCGGCGAAACATTAAAAGTCGTACCAGCAGCAGGCGTGTTGGGTGCGCTGCCCTTCTTCTTGGCGCCACCACTATTTTCCCTCTGTATTGATGGCCTGCGTGAGAGCTGCTGGCCAGCAGTAATACGCTGCTGCTCCGCGGAAGCTTGCTTCCTGATCGTCCGTTCCCGCTCCTGCATTGCTTCAGAGCTCATCTTGCGCGAGAGAGTCGAGGGGAGGAGGTCTGCAGAGGGTTTACGTGACAAGGAAGGGGAAGCTTTGCGCGATATGTGGCCTGTGACGACGCCTCGAGAATGCGAGTCGGTGGCGGGGCGCGGTGCCCAGACACCCGAGACGCCGTCAAAGGGGAGAGTAGGACTTGGTCCGGCGTTTGGGCGCGTTGTCGTGGGGGCGACGAATCTACATTACATTGGGTTTCATCAGTATGCAGTGGGAGAAAAGCATGCAGACACGCACGAGGAAGAAGCCGATGCGCTCGGATTCGCCACGCGAAAGGCAGCATCTGGGGTGCGCTGCCTCGTCCTACTGTCCTTGCGAGGTGATTTCTGTGACTTTCGCGAAGGGCCCGCTTGGCTTGATGAGCTTGCCACGGGCCTCGAGGACGACGATGAACCAGCTACCGGCGGCGGCAAGGGTGGAAGAGGCCTGCCAGTCAAGGGAGAGATGGCAGAGGCTGGCCCGGACAGATCTGGACTTGGACCAGGGATAGCGAGTGCAGATATGCTCGCACGGCGTTTGCCCTTGTCGCTGACGGGAGGGCTGACTGGGCCTGCATTTGGGCGACGGGTGAAAGTGGTGCTGCCCACGTTGATTGTGTCTAGTGGTGGCGGCACGGGGAGTGGGCGTGCAGGGGTAGCAGACGGGATGGCGGGTGATGACGATGACGAGGAGCCAGATATGGGCAGGTTACGGGTCGCAGAATGGGCTCGTCTGGTCGTAGACGAGGGTGGCACGTAGGGCTCGCGTGGAGGGCCCAGGTTGCCGTGGTGCACTACAGTCCAGCCCGCTGTAGTCGTTGTGGGATAGACGAGAGGACCGACGGCGGCGGCAGCCATGTAGTCTTGTGGGCGGTAAGCCAAGGCTGGATGGGTGCCTGGCTTGTTCTGCGGAATATTTTTTGGTTCGACGGACATGGCCATCGAGAGAGAGAAAAGGCAGAAACAGAATCGCTGTTGACAGCCCGCCGCGGTTTCATGTCGAAATCCCCATAAAGTCAAACACTCGACATTGATGCGTTTGGTCGGTCCTCTCTCTCCCCGTACATACGACCAAGATGCCTACTCTACGCTTGCTCTCAGGCCTTGTTTCATCTGTCCCTTAGAGCGCGCATGTCCTCTGTTACCTCCGTCCATCATCACTGATAGCGTTGGCTGCTAGCTTGCTTCCCTATTCGTCTTCGCAACTCCGCAGTTCCAGCGAGCCCAGAGACCCCACCTAATACCCAACCCAATCACTGATATCGCTCTTCTTCGTCTTGAATCAATCTTGGGATGATCTCCCTGACTGCCATCGCTCAACGCACATGTAGGATATACATGCATGCCCTCAATGCCCGGTCCAAATTGAGTCCCGCACCATCGCTACATGCATCCCTACACTGCTTTGACTCCACCTCCCGCGATGTCCCTGAATTGCCCTGGAAATGCCAGGATCAGCACAAGCAAGTATTCCACCTTTCGCCGATCGGAGCTGTTGCATTCTTCCGTAACCCAACGATGGCATGAATGAAAGATTGTGGCGCGCGCCTAGCTTTACGGTCCGGCGCGATATATAATATGACTCGCCGGGAAATTCACAACCGGAGTGGATAATCGCCTGAATCACGATAGCGACGCGGTCATTGCAATTTACCCCGGCCCCCCCGCTCCAGTGGCCGTGAATTTCAAACAGGGTCGGCAGGCGATATTACTCCACTCGTGCTCTTTTGTGGTCTGCTGCACTCTAGTCTCTCATAAGCATTCATGGCTCTCGACCAGTCTGGATCATGAATATGGCGCCCGCAAAGTATCCCTTGCACTTGACACCATAGCCGAGGCTGAACTTGATTCTTGCGCGAGTCCTCAAGAAGCTGTTCAATGTTTACTTTTTCGTTCGACTTTCCTGGGTGCAAAACTATGGCTACCACTGACAGTGGCGAACTGTCCACACAACTCAGAGCTCTCAGGACCTCAATGAACGGAACACATGGCGCATACATATCTCAAATTGAGGAAATTGAATACTTCCGATTCTTGAGCGCATCAACCTTACCAGAACCTTACCCACGAGACTCTGAGGGCGGGCGCTGATTCGGCTGCAGAGATTGAATTGCTTGCTTACTGCCGAGTAGGTACTTGCCGACGCGAGAAGTTAGAACACATTTTGATATCTACGCGAACCCCGCCCGAGAAGTCAACCCAACGCATAGATCATCACATTTCGTCCCATGACCATCCGTCGGTCGTTCGCGTTCGCCAAGGTCCGCCCAACCGTTATCATTTTGTCAGATTCCGTCGTAGCAAGGACCTCAGCTGATCCTGGTTGGATCCTGGGGTACAGACCGTCTGTCGTACATCAGATCCGTACACTGTTCACTCTGTCAGTGTCAATCAGTAGATGCCAAAAGATGTTGGAATGGCGCGCCGCCCCGGGCACTCACCTCAAACCCGCAACCCGCGCTTCCGAGTGAAAGCGGCCTTCCGGCGGTGTCACGAGCGAGTGCCAAGATCTAGAGTATACTATGTCTGCCCGCCTTTTGCGGCCGTCAACAGCCGTCAACTTGAACTTGAACTGAAACTATCGTGACGGTGGGCGCGTCGGCGGTATACTTACCAAGTAATTCTATTCATTGCATGCTAGCAAGGGTCGCATGGATTTTCGCATATCGAGGTTTCAGTATTGCTCAGCCTGCTTGCTCAAAACAAAACTTGAACTCCGTGGTTCACCGTCAACTGTGGCGGTATACTAATACTATCCATTGCATGTAAGGGTCGCGTGGAGAGTCACTGGATTTCGCATATCACTAAGTAGCAGGGTTTCAGTATTGCTCAGCCTGCTTCACAACTTGTGCTTCACAATTCGAACTCCGTGGTTTACCGTCAAAAGAATGTGGGCATCATGACAGATTTTGTTCGGGCTTTGTCAAGTTGTGCTCGCCGTGGGATATACAAGTGAGTTGCAAGTGAGTGGTGAGTGAGTGTGGATCCCAACCATGTGGCCATCGAGGTCCGGGGAGGATTCAAGCAAGTACACCAATGACCATCATCACTGTACATGCGAAATCATTCCCGAATGTGACCGACAAGTTGTTGTGTGCTGGGCTCCAAGGGAATACATAAATACTCGTGGCTCCAAGGTAGTCTCCGTGACAGTCCGTATTCTTGCGTTCGGCGCTGACGAAGAGCTCGGAATCCAAGTCGGTCACAGCACAAGTATTCTTGAGGAACAGCTGGCGCTCACACCATAATCTCCAAGGAGAACACCCCAGTCATACACCTCTGGATTGGATTGCAATACAAAGAAAACAGTTAACACAGCAAAGATACAGATTCCACACACCCTCTCTCTATTCCGTACACCCATACTTCTCCCCGTCCCAAACACTCTTCTTCGGATACCGACAATGGACGCGCACAGACCCATCCGCCGCCGTACCCGTAATGTTATCCGGCGCAACGCCAGCTTCGACCCAATCCACAATCGCAAGCAGCACGTTATGTGAGCTGGCATTGAGCTTGTTGGAAGCCACACCGAGCTGCCCAAAGTCCGCTGCACCCGGACCGCCTGCGCAGTGCCCCATCCCGGGCACGAGGAACAGGCGGTAGAATTCGTCGAGCGAGGGCATGCCCAGTGTCCTCGATACGAGGTCGTACATCCGCTTCGAGTTGCCCGAGGGGATTTGCTGGAGGGGGGGTTAGTGAGGTGATCAAGTAAGAGTCTGGAGAGGAGGACGCACGGGATCTATGCGGCCGTGGTATGTGAGGAATTTACCGCCTCGGTCGCGGAAGGCCGACATGTCGCCGTCGAAAGTCCTGATACCATAGGGATTGGCCTCTTCCATCAGTCGTCCTTGGACAGGCCCATACTGGCCAAAGTCAAATTCGGTTACATTGAGCACCACATATTGCAGCCAATCCTGTCGGCGGTACATCAACACCTCGCAGAAACGGGGCTGAAAGCACTTACCCTAGGATACGGTGAAATCTCCCCCTTAAACACCACACTGTCCATATACAGTGCTTCAGAGCCGGGGTCGAATCGTGGCATTACGAGCTCGTCCTGGTCGTACAAGGGCGCGTATATCTTGCGCAGAGCGTTAACCTGCGCGAGAGAGAGGCATTTCTCGCCACTGTCGCCATTCTTGCATATGAGCGCCTCGGGTCGGAAGTCACACGAATCGGGCTCGGTGATCACGCCGTCACGCACACCGTCCAAAGCATCGCACTGGGAAAGAATCTCCGCTGCGACGAGCTTCCAAAGCCCTGCCGGGATGAACGCGGCGGAAGGACTGGGGATCTGGGGCGCCAAGCGCGCGACCTAGCATCCCCGTCCAGTGCAGCAGGTGGTTAAAGTCTGTGGCTGGTGCACCAGCCACGATCCCGTCGAACTCTTCTGGATAATGGAGAGCGCTGTACGTAGCTTGACGCCCTCCACTCGAGCACCCGATGTAGTATGATTTATCGTGCGGCCGACCGTAGTACGTTTCGACGATCTGCTTGCCGACCAGAGTTTCCGTGTGGATGGAACGGGACACATAGTCGTGCAGCACTTCCTCA
The DNA here is from genome assembly GCA_029378245.1 of Roridomyces roridus. NCBI lineage: Eukaryota > Fungi > Basidiomycota > Agaricomycetes > Agaricales > Mycenaceae > Roridomyces > Roridomyces roridus. The sequence goes on along the minus strand of JARKIF010000137.1, from coordinate 77,707 downwards.
TTCCCAAGGAACGGAAGACCCCTGTTACCGTCGTGCCCGTTGTTGGAGCCCACGGTCGCAAAGTGCATCGCCGAACCATAGTCCAGCTCGCGGTACGAGATGCCTAGCTTCGCTCAACAATGAGGCGTAAATCAGGGGAAGAGTACACACATCCTCCCAGACCGCCATTTCCAAGTCCCAGAAAGCGTCCATGCCACTCATCTGGGAGCCATGCCTCAGCGCGTATTGACGACGTAGGACTTGTCTCGGTGGTAAAGTGAACGCGACATAGCGAGGCGCTCACGGACGCTTTGGAGTAGCACGGGCCCTGCGTCTTGACTGTCCTTCCCCCACGCACATAGGCGACGTCGAGGATGGTGGTGTTTTCGATGGTGAGGTTCGTTTTGAGCGCCATGCATCGTTCGTAGTTCTCCCCATTGCCCCAGCTTGAGAACAGGGGGAGACTGCTCGTTAGGAGCTTGGAAATGTAGTTGAGATTGAGGAAATCCATGGAGAAGGCCTCAGCGGAGTCCTCAAGTAGCAGTAACGCCTCCAAATCATGGTGGCAGTTGATCAGTGACCCGAGTCGACGACGACGATCGTGATGGAGACGAGCTCTCTCGTGCATTCTGACATCCTATCTCACTTGGCTGCCCTCGCTCGGAAGCTACTCGAATGAACGCAACGGAACTTTGACGGAACTTGTCGCAAAACAAGAAAGCCTGATGCTCCAATCAGGAGAGCGGCAAAGGCTAGCACGGACCGCGCTTGTATGTTGTCGGGATGCCCAACTGCAAGTATCTTCCCTCGACTCGAAGGTCATGTATCAGCGCTTGATGGGGTAGCACGACCTCTGACGTCGGGCGCTCTCATGAGGAAAGAGTGATACCGGCTCTCCGCCAGGCCCCAACCCACGAGGCGCTTATTCCTGGCGAGTTCTTGGGAGAAAAACTTGTCTTGGCAGTAAGAGCTCTGGAAGAACCTCTTGCGGACTGTCCTTTGTGTATCCAAATGGTTATGACCATTCAATCTGTCAGGGCACACGACCTCGAAGAAACCTTGACACTCGGATCATCTTTCCATGGAAGCGTACAGCGCCCAAACCCATCTTTAATCTGAATCACTTATAACCGACATTCATACGTTAGATTCGCCTCCCCTTCCTCTTCACTTCCAGCTGCCGACTTTTCTCTTAGACTTCTTTCTCCGCTAGCGTAGCCTAGTTGATCCCTTTGCTACTACTTATACGTTTGGGCTCCACACCTCGCACTTTCACTCCTTGCTCGCAACCTCCACCATGGTCGCATCCAATCCCCTCTTCCGTAGCTATATCCAATCCACTGTGCTATCCAGCTGCTGACTCTTGCATTCCAGAGGGCGGCCTGTCGATGAAAAAGTTCAGCGCTACTGTGGTGAATGACATTTGGCCTGAAGTCGCATTTTTCACGGCTGTCGCCACCAGTGCGTATTCCCGGCTACTTTGAGTGGCATAACATCTAATTGCCGCGAACAGTGGTGGCCACGATCACGGAGATGAAGATTCACAATCTTGCAATCAACAGTGCTCTGCTTACCGTCCTTGGTACGGTCCTCGGTCTGGTCATCTCTTTCCGTACTAGTTCGGCGTATGAGAGGTGTGGATGTCTGCCTTTCTTATCCCAGTGTAGTTTCTGACTTGTCGCAGATACCAGGATGGAAGGAAAATGTGGACTAACATCTCGATCGCGTCGAGGAATATTGCTCAGATTGTGAGTGGCATGCAAAGGTCATATAGTACAGCGCTAGAACGATTTGGCAGATTTGGATTCATGTGCCGTTCGAACGCACCTACAAAGATAAAACAAAGATGACGATCACGCAGAGCGTCGTCGAGAAGAAATCCATGATCAACCTCGTACAAGCTTTCTCCGTCGCAGTCAAGGTGCGATCACCCACTCTCGAAATGTCCCCTTTCTCATCCATAGCTTAGCACTCCCTGCGCGGCGAGACTGGCGTCTACTTCCAGGATCTCTATTCCCTCATCTGCTTCCTCCCTCGTTACGCAAACGCGGCAGGGACCGGTGCGGACATGCTTCCCCTCTGGGCAGCCTCTGAGGACGACGAGTACCCTCTCAGCGGTGCTCGTCCTCCGCCGCCTTCTCGGGAAGCTACCATCGCTGTCCCTTCCTCCGAGGACGGCAAATCCTCACCCAACTCGTGGTTCCGCCGCAAGCCGAGCAGCCGTCAAAATTCGATGGACCCGGAAAAGGCGCTCGCCGATGTTCAAAGCCATCGTCCACTGGGACCCGCACGCGACCCTCCTCCGGCGTCTATCTACGATTATTTTCCTTTCTTGCGCATCTTTAGTATTTTCGTCCGTCCTTTCCGCAAGAGTAACAAGAAGTACAAGCGGGATGCTTTCGGGCGCAAGATCAAGCCCAGCTTCTCGGAGAGCAATGTGCCCATCGAGGTTGCTGTTTATCTGAACAAGTGAGTGATCCAATGCTCGACCATCGTCTTCTCGCTCATATTTTCCAAAGCTACCTGGCTTGTGAGTTTCCTGCGCTATCATCGAGCTTGATCTTGATCGCCTTCAAGACTGTTTGAACAATGGCTGGCTCAGCCCGCCCTCGCCACCGGTCTCATGAACAACATCGCCAGTCTCCAGGACACCATGGCCAACTTGGAGCGCATCGGGAACACTCCTTTGCCATTCGCTTACCAGGCCCATCTTCGCATGTCACTCTGGTATGTGAGTCGTAGTGACGGCGGATCTCACTCATAGCTCCCAGGCTTTACCTTTTATTCCTTCCGTTCCAAGTCGTATCCACCATGCATTACTTGATCATTCCCGGGACTGCATTTGCCTCATTCTTGCTCCTCGGGTTCCTTGAAATTGGTATGTTCTGTATTTTCTCCTTCGCGAGTATGGGGTATTGACGGCATTGCAGGCCAGGAAATGTACGCAAGCCTCGGTCTTCATCTTCCGATATACTTACCGGCACTCTAGCGAGAACCCCTTTGGCTACGACGAGAACGATCTTGGTATACTTTACTTCCTCAATCCCATTCTATCAACCTCACTCCCTCTTCCAGACCTCGACGGATTCTGCCTGGCAATCCAGCGCGAGCTACACGAAATTACGGCAGTAAGTCATCCGACCTTCTCTCATACTCAGACACCCACTCAAGAGTTTGTTTGCCAGCACACCACCCCGGAACCAAGCACGTTTGTCTTCACCTCGTGGAATCAGCCATTCGCACCGGCGGACAGGCGCAGTGCCGAGGAGCTCACGCGCGACGCCGAGCAGAGTTATCAACACGCTGACCACCCCGACACCGAACCGGGTATGGCCACCATCCGTCGGACGTTGCTCAAGAACTGGCGCGATGTCGACATCATTACGCGTCAATAAATTTCCAGCTTTCTTCCTGTGTTGTACATATGTATGCGTGTGCTTTAATTATATTGCGCCTCAGTGGTGCCCGTTGTATTTCGATCCTTGGACGCTTGCTAAGGAAAACAAGGACCTACAATCTTCCAAATCGGGTAACCCCTCTTGCTCTCTCTCTCTCCTCTTTCTCATTCTCCAGCGGCACGCGCTCTGTATCTCTTCCACGCCCTTGTCCTGCACGAAACTCGCTCGCTGGGAAGACGATGGAGACCTTGGTGGGTCAGCCTTATTGAAGGCGATCGCGACCCCCACTCGGAGTGGCGCAGTTGGTGACCCACATCGTACAAAACCTGGCAGCAAAGCAAAGGGACAACTTCCCCTCCCCATACCCCGGCGTCGACGACCACGTTCCACTTCTCGAAGGTTCTTCTGCACGTAAAAAAGGTACGAGTCGACACGCCATACAAATATTGATATATTTCCTTGTTTCTACTATACATTGGATGAGATGAGGGAGAGTAATGAGGGTATCAGTAAGTAAGTACATGCTTGGAAGGCTGCACGACGAATAATCCCATCAGCGAATAGCCCGAGGACACGAGGATAGGGAACTCACCCCTGGATTATCCAAAAACGCTCGACCCCGACTTCTTCGACTCGTTAGTCCGCTCCAAGAGGTTGTTAAGGTTTCTCGTCACCGTACCCGCCGCCGCCTTGACCCGATCCTTGTCGCGCTCGCTGACCTTGGACAGGACCTTCTGGTTAAAGTGGTCCTCATGCCACCTCCGCAACTGTTGTCGAATTCGGTCTTTGGTCGACTTATCCGCGTCCGGATAATGAGGCGACATAATATACGCATCGACCGCGCCCGACGTGATATCCTCCGCGCTATTGGCCTTCTTGTACACTGGCCACGGCAACATATCCCACGTAACCTCGGCATGCGCAGACATCTTCGCCCACTGCTGCTCATGCGTCTGATAGATCTTGACAACGTCCTCCTTGGTCAGCATCCGACCCGCCTTCTGCTCCTTCGCCTGCCGCTCCCGCTCCATCTGCTCCTGCATCCTCCGGAACTGCTCCTCCGCCTGCTGCTGCTGGCGGCGCGCCCAATCATCGGAATTCGTCGGTGGAGGATCGCGGCTAGACTGTGAAGACGCGCTACCGGCCCTGGGAGGTGCTTTGTTGCCAGAGGGAGTATAGGAAGGTGGGGGTGCCGAGGATGAGGCACTGGTCCAGGTAGGCTTGCCATTCGGAGTCGCGGTAGACGAGGACGAGGCTCGGCTGGTACTGGAGGCACTGGTGGTCGAAGAGGCCTTGGAAGAAGAAGACCAGCTGGATCCCGCTGTACTGTTACTCCTAGCCGAAGAACTGGCCGTACTGGAAGGAGCAGGGCTATTCGGAGTCGTTCTCGTCCAAGACGGAGGAGAGCTAGGGCCAGTCCAACCGCCATCCTGGTCCATGCTTCCCTGCCGTTTGCGCTCATCAGCCCGCTTTCTCGCTTCAGCTTCTCGCATTTGATTTTGCTGAAACTCCTTCAACTTCTCGTTCTGTCTCTCGGCCTCTGCGCGCAATTTCTCCTTTCGTTGCTTCTCAGCCTCCTCCCTTTGCCGTGCTTCTTCCTTCAGTTGCGCCGCGGCCTCTGCCTTGAGTCGTGCATCCTCCGCCCTCTGTCGTGCCTCCTCCTTAACCCGGGCATCCTCCCTCTCTCGCCAAAGCCTCTCAGCCTCCTCCCGTTGCCGCTCCTCCTTGAGCCGAGCATCCTCCTTCTCTCGCTCATCCCTCACTCGGGCCTCCTCGGCCTTTGCTCGGGCCTGCTCCTGCTTCAGACGCACCGCCTCCTCCTTCGCTCGAATTGCATCCATCTCCCGCCAATGCTTATCGGTTTCCTCCCTCTCCCGCTGCTCCTTCAGCCGCGCCGCCTCCTCCCTCTGTCGTTCCTCCTTCAATCTCGCCTCCCGTTCCTCCTTCACCCTCGCCTCCTCCGTCTCCCGTTCTTCCTTCAACCTCGCCTCCATGTCACGTTCTTCCTTCAGCCTCGCCTCCTCCCTTTCCCGTTTTTCCTTTAGCCTCGTTTGTCGCGCCTCTTCCTGCAGTCGCGCGTCCTCCAGGGCTTTCAAACGCGCTTCCTCCTCCTTCATCTTCTGCCGCCATTCCTTCTGTTCTTCTTCCCTCCGTCGCTCCTCCTCCTTCCGCCGCTCCTCTGCCTTCTTGAGACGCGCAGCCTCCTTTAACCGCGCCTCTTTCAGCCGAGCTTGCTCCTGCTTCTGCTTGGCAGCCTCCTGCCTAGCAGCCTCCTCCTTGGACCTCCGATCATCCTCCATCCTCTGAAACTCCTCCTCGCGACGTCGCAAAGCAGCCTCCCGCTCGGTAATCTCCCGCAGCTTCCTCTCCGACTCTTCCTCCTTCTGTTTCAAATCGGCCTCCTTCTGCTGCGCAGCGGCCTCCTTCTCTTGCGCAGCGGCCTCCTTGGCACGAGCAGCCTCCTCCCTCTGCCTAGCCTGCTCCGCCAGCTCCTCGATCCTCTTTTGTTCAGCGGCGGCTGCAAGGGGATCCTCGCCGCCGCGGGACGAGAACGAGCCGAACGAGGCGCGATGATGATATGCCTCGGCGGAACTAGAGCCAAGTTCTGAGCCCATTCCCTTGCCGTATCGCGAATAATCGCCAGGGCTGAACGCCGCGGGGCTGTCGTCGTCGTCGTCAGAGGGTTGGAACGCCCTGGGACGGGAATGGGGATCGAGGCTGGATAGGAACGCGGCAGATAGCTGGTGCCGCTATAAGGAATGTCGTCCGCTATGGAGGATTGACGGTGATTCGAAGAAGAAGTCGCGGTTGAGCGCTGCCAATGCGATTCATACGCGAAATCCTCCTCCGGTTCGTCTTCATCTTCCGCTTCATCTTCGCCAGAAGATAAAGGCGCGGTGAAGGACGAGGCGGGTGGCTGGGTGGCTGATATCCCGCTCGGCTTGTAAGGTGAGGAGGCGGGGAACTGTCCGCAAAGGAGTAATACTATTACTATCTGGAGGCCGAGCGAACGTCGATGAGCCTTCCGATTCCGAGGTGCGACCGCCACTGACATGATCGTTGTGATTGTGATTCTGGCTGCTGCGGGGATATTGTTGCTGCTGTTGCTGCTGCTGCTGGTCACTGATCGTTCTTTGCCGCTGGGGAGCCTTGCCCTTGCCCTTGCCCTTTCCCTTCTCTCGCTCCTTGGATTCCCAGGAGCGTTCGGCCTCCTGCCTCTGAGCCGTTTCGCGCTGCATGTTGGCTGTCAACGTCGGGAGAGGGAGTGGGTTCGGAGGGCGGGGATGGGGCTGTGGAGACGTTTGGGTTGGCGAATGTCGCAAGAATGGAGGTTCGCGAACCAGACGCCGTGGACCGTACACTCGACCCGCGGCGTCGACCGTACATGTTGTTCTCGTCCTCCACAGCTGATATAGGCGGTTGCCAAACGGCTGGAGCTGGCGGGGAGCGCGCTGTTGGTGGGGAGTTTCCTGGTCATTTGCATCAGCTTCCGTGTAAACATCAAGTTTTTGAATGGACGTACTTGGCGATGTTATTTCCCTCTCCGGAACCGATGTGGGTCGTGTTGATGGCACAGGGACTGAGCGACGCGGGGGTGGTTCCTCGTACTCTTCCTCGTCCTCTTCATCCTCCTCGAATTCAACCTCGCCTTCTTCCTCAGTCTCTTCCTCAGTCTCCGTCTCGGTCTCATTCTCCGCCTCGGGCTCGGCCGTCATTTCGGAATCCATCCACGGTGGAGCGAAACCGTTCGCGTTCTGTCCATACCAAGGGTGTGTGGGAGGTACGACGGGCCCCGTACTCCCACGATATCTCTCGGGAGATTCAGTTCGGGGTGGTGGTGGCGCATGGAAGCTGCTCTGCGAGGTCCTGGACCGCAGGATATTGGGAACGGTACCGGAGCGGTTGACCGGCGTGGAGTTGAGGCTGGCTTGCGAGCGCTTGGTTCGCAAAGGCGCTGTACCGCCCGGTTGGTGATACGCGTGGTGCTGATTCTTGGTCGCCTCGGTCCAGGTTTGGGAACGACTGAGAGATGATGAGGATGAAGATATCGGCGGGTCAAAGTAGGCTGGTTGGGAAGTGGAAGTATGGTAGGCATGTGGAGTGATCCCGGGTGAGATGGCCGCAGGAGAGGTTGGCGCTCGTGTTCGAGAGGAACGGGCGTCGTTGGATGGACTGTGTCGATCTTGCACGGGGGAAGTGGATTTACGTCCGTATCCACTCATGCGAGGGTCCGGATTGGAACGTGGGGCGGTGAACGAAGGTGGGGTTAGCGCGTGGTTCTGGCGGGTTATACGGTCGTGAAGGAGGAGGAGGAGGCATGGGAACGTGCATTGGTGGAGGGATTGACGCTGGCTCTGGAATTGATGGTTCCCGCTGAACAGGTACGGGCGGCCTCGGGGGCTCCATCGAGCTGGTTGAATCCCTCCTCTTGTTTTCCCTCTGTATCTGAGCCAGGATGGCTTCCTGCTCCTGGACCATGCTTCCCAACACGGTGTTGTCGATGGTGCCGCCTCTACTCAACCGACGCATCACGCGCTCATTGCCCAGAGCGTGCTGGAACTCCTCGCGGGCAAAATCCTGGATGCCTGCCTTCTCCTTGTGGAATTCGTTGAAATAGAGGTCTTTGAGTTCGTTGTATTCCGCAGATCGGGGGTCGACCGTTATTGACTTCATGTTGGCCTCCAACCGAGCTTTGGCGTCTGCAATCATGTTTTGGAAGCCGAGCCCGATTTGAGCCTTCATGTTCTCCTTCCACTCCTCGTCTGGCTCGTCTTCGGGCAGGGTTGGGCTCGCAGACGCGGCATGAGGATGTGGAGGCATGGCCACGGTTGATCGAGGTCCGGCATAGGTTGACATCGTCCGGGATGGAGGTTACGGGGACCAGGACTGGGCTCCTGCGCTCGGGTGGTGAACCGATGGTGAAAAAGAGCGAATTGGAGGGGGTTGGAGCGAACGGGAACTTGTGCAGGCCGACGATAAGTCACGTCCGATGCATTCGGGTGGCCTGAGGTGAATGGAGGATGAGTTTCGCGTGTCCTGGGATGGTATGTGAAGGATACATACGCTCCGATTTGTCTGTACCGCCTGCTGCGCTCGGTGGGGGAGTCCGAGGCCACGATGCAGAGACGCGTAACTTTGCTGACGGTTATGTAATCAGCAACTGAGCTTCTGTTCAGAACCTTCCACGGCATCTCTCGCTCTCTCGCGACTGTTGGGGACGTCATTGGCTTGACTGGGTGGACGACGACGTGGTGGTGGACGGAGGGACTGTGTCGAGAGATATCGCGCTTTGGATAATTGTAGTAAACTCCGAAATCACCATCTCTGCTCCGAGCTTCTCACGTCCCTCTGCTATACGTAGAGGAAGGACTAGTATGAGTCGCCTCGGACCATCGCGGTGGAAGTTCAGGTTATTCACAAAAAAAGAGGGAAATGCGAGGGTTTTCACGGGTTTTATGGGTGCTGGACATGAAACAAAAGGATGCACGTCGTCTGCACAAGAATCATGAGCATTTAATGGACGGGACTGCGCCCGTGGGGACCCGATGGAGGGAGTAGGGCAAGGGTTTGACCGACGTCCTCGTGTTTTCGCTCCCAGAAGGGCACTGTTACGTGATCGACCATCTTTTTATCTGCTTTGCTCCTCGATGTGTACCTCGATACCCTTACCTCTCCATACCCACCCATAATCCGTCAAAGCCTGCAGAAATAGCCTCGAAATATTCTCAACCTGCCCACGCGATATCAAAACCCCACGAGGTTTCCCAGCCACTTTTCATTTCTTGCAAGCCCGAAAAATACCCATAAATTGTATGTGCCACCGAGTCATCGCCTTTTAAAAGCCCTTGACCCAACGTTTATCGTCCTCCTAGATGTTCAATCCCTCCGCCACTCCCTCCTACATGAATCCCGGCGAGCGCGTCCGTAGGCAATGGCACGCCTTTGAGCAGTGGGTCGAGACCGTGCCGCGTGCCGCCATGGAACAAGAAATCTCCCAACACTTTCAAGACGAGGACACCAAATGGAATGCCACCCCTGCTCGCAGCCGCCCCACAAGACAGGACCACGACAGGACCAAGGCTGCCTACCGAAAAGATCTCGAGGACGGTCTGGTCTTGCTCGCACGCGAAGAGTGGCAGCGCAGACTCCAAGCGGCAGGTCTGCGTGACGAGGACTGGGGCGAAATGTCCTTCAAGGAGACGCTGGCTGCTGAGCGACTGCTCGGTGGGGATCTGGACGAGGAGGGCATGGCCATCATGGAGGACATTGCGCGTGAGGAGGATGCCACACCTGCCTTGTCGCGAAAAACCAACTTCTCTGGCTACTCCTTTGTCAGCCCCATGTCCCTCAGCATCGCAGACGACCTCGACGACGAGCCAGAGGGCTTTGAATCCATCTACCCTTTTGAAATCGTGCGTCAGCAATTAATTTTGAGTCTCATTACTAACGTTTGAATCCCGTCAGCCGGCCAGCTCAGGCCCCGCAAGCGTCGCAAGTCTAACAGACGAGATCTTCGATACGCCGACGATACCGTGGGGATGGACTGGAGGCGACGCGGCCTCGTACGGCATCTGGTCCGCAGCGACCAGCCAGTCTTCCCGCCAAAGTTCCCAAACCAGCTCTCCAGAAAGACCGCCTAAAGCCACTCTCCCCGACCACTCCCTCTTCCCCCGCACCCAAGGGCCCCTACCTCCACGTGCCTCGGCGGCACGCGCCTCCGTCGGGCCGCGCTATATCGGGCCGCAACTAACGGACCCAGACGAGGTATTCCACGACGAGGCGGCGTTTGAGCGGTTCAAGATGGACACGCGTATTGCCAAAATACGTGAATTCCATGACGAGGCTGCACGTGCAGACATCCAGCTCGCGCGGGACATTTACGACGTCCGAAAGACGCGGGCTACCGAGACGGGACGTGCGGAGGCCACGCTCAAGATTGCTGCGCACGAGACCTTCATGATCGAGCTCAGACGGCGGAAGGAGGAGGAGCGCCAGGCCATCGTCAAAGCCGAGCGGCACAAGAGGAGGCAGGAGATTGCTTCGAGGCCGGCCGTTGGCGCAGAGAGTCTCAAGCAGAGGCTGACTCAAGAGGTCGAGTCTAGCCTATTCAAAATGGGCAATGGCGGCGGGTTTGTTGGTGCGCCCGATGCTGCTGCGGTTCTTTCTGCCGCCGAGGCAGAGACGCGGCGTGCCCGACGGCAGTCTATGACGGCGACGACTAACGTCTCGGAAACACCTACCATACGCAAGTCTGATCGCATGGCAGCCAGCGTCTCTGATCTTCTCGAAACGGCATCCACCATTTCTTTCGCGTCGTCCACGACCACGACTACCGCCGCTTCCTCATCATCTGCTCGTCCACAAATTTGGATCCCACCGACAGAGGGCACTTCAACTGACACGACGCCCGTGAAACCGAAACCCAACAAGAAGAAGGGCGGGTCCCAAGCTTCCGCTGTTGTTGATACTCCCACTGCCAAATCGGCTGCCGTGCCGGGGAAACCCACGAAGAAGAGTGTGCCTCTGCCTCCGGTTGTTGACGTCGCAACACCCGCTGCCGTCCCTGTGGTTCCGAAAGGACCTTCCCCACCCGCAAAGACGGTTGTATCGACTTTGTCCAAGTCGAGCGGCAAAGCTCTGTCCCCTCCAGCGCCGTCTCCACCGGTATCGACTACGACCACGACCAAGGCGCCGACGCCTCCAGTGTCGAAAGGCCCGTCGCCGCCAGCTGCGAAAGGCCCGACTCCGCCTGTTTCCCAAGGTCCTTCCCCGCCTGTTTCCAAAGGCCCTTCCCCTCCAGTTTCCAAAGGCCCGTCTCCTCCTGTTTCCAAAGGCCCGTCCCCGCCGGTTTCCAAAGGTCCTTCCCCGCCAGTTTCGAAAGGTCCTACCCCGCCGGTTTCCAAAGGTACGTCTCCTTCATTGTCGAAAAGTTTTTCTCCACTGACGTCGCCCAAAGTTCCATCCCCTCCAGCAGCACCTTCCAAGGCGTCCACTGCGTCTGCTCAAGCCCAGTCGAAAGTCTCGGCGTCGATCAACACATCCACATCGACCACCAAAGTCCCTACCCCACCTCTCGAGACTCCCAAACCTGCCAACAACCCATCTGCTGTCCCTAAAGCAGCGCGTGTGGTGCAAGGTCCCGTCGAGATCGAAACACCCGGCGCGAGCTCTTCCAGGACGACGCTGGAGCAAATGCAGCGGCCATTCATCCACAAGTCGCTTGCGTCGTCTGCGGACTTGTGGATGGGGCTGCCGCCTCCGATGGCTGCTCCAGCACACGGTGTTTGGGTCTCGAGCAGTGCGAGTGCGAATGCGAAGAAGCTGGACACCTCGACGATCAAAATCACGCCAGGCACGCACTCGACCAAGATCGAGAAGGTTCCGTCTATGCCCATCCCGCAGCAGCCGCAGCCTAGGCTTCCACTGTTTGCAGGAGCGGGTCGTGCCAGGCGCATGTCCGATCCCGTCTCGCCCAGTCCACGGAGCTTTTTGTACGGGGTCAACGGCAGTGGCAATGGCAATAACAATCCGCCGTCGTCGTCGAAGAAGGGCAAGGGGACCAAGCAGGGCAAGAACAAGCGGACGGTGACGGTGGAGGAGGTATCGGACGAGGAGGATGGGGCACCTGCCCCAGATGAGCGGCTTCCGGCGGACTCGAAGGTCATTTTCGAGGACTCGAAAGTGATCTTTGAGCCCAAGCCGAGCGTGCCGCCGACGATGTACACCCCGATCTTTGACTTTACGTCGGATACGCCCAAGCCGCCGGTGGCTTCTGGCATTCGTTCTTCGCAGGGTGGCAAGGGTTCGGGATTCTTGACCGCTGATGGAAAAAATGCGAAGGATAAGCACGTGAGGTGGACGCCGAGTGCGATGGGGAATGATGGGGGCGGCGACGGAGGGGGCGGGGGGGACAGCAATGCGCTGCGCGCTGCTTTGGAGGGTTTCGAGGCTGCTGCTAACGCTCCTGCACCTGTCCCTGCCCCTGTTACAGGCAAAGGACGACGACGAACGAACAGCTTGCTGCAGCAAGCGACGGGGGCGATTGACCGGAAGGGAAAAGGCAAGGGCAAGGAGCGTGCGGTGCCGGAGCCTGAGATGGAGGCCGACTTTGAGCGGTTCGTGATGGGCGCGACGTTGGATCTGGGGCGGGGATAGAATTTGTGAATGAATGACCGAACGAACGAACGGACCATTTTAGAGACGGACTCACGACTGCGATGACTATGTATTAGTATCTTAGATTCTGTTAGTACTGGCATTTTCTGTAGCTGCTTTCTCCATTGAATGGATGTTTTCTTGACTCTCTTTGTCTTGGTCATTCGGCCTTGGGCTTGAAAAGGGGGAGGATGGTGAAGAGGGAGGGAGGGAGCACTGGAACCAGGTGTCAGCCTCGCACTTTGGGACCTACACACGATAAGAGGAGGAGTATGTACACGAGGCGAACGCGAGCATAGGAAGATAACAAAGCCAGATAGGGGTATCCAATCACATCTTGGGAGGCGCATCAGTGGCGGTGTACCATTTTTGCTCTTCTTGTCTTGAACCGCAACCTCCGTCTGTCAATCCCCACCGTCTGACAACGACAAGACGCTACTTGGATTGATACAACTTATTGGCAGGTGAAATCTTGTTGTGCACAGACTCTTGGGTTTCATTTGTTCCGATTTCGTTCAACAGGTAAAGTCGTCCCAGGGTCCAGGCCAACAAATGCAGTACAAGATGCGCCTTGTCTCCGTTGCTGTACTCGAAAACAATAACTCTCGTCTGGGAAAAATCTCGGTTGCGAACCTTGTTCGTCAGCTACACGCAAGGAATCGATTCTTCTCCCGCTCTACTCGTTCCTGGCTGCTTCCTACTAAGTACTGGAATCCAGGCACCACTCACGTATGTAGTACATTTCTGGACTCCCTTTAACGCCCGCACTGGTCATGGGTTACTAACGAGAACACCGAGTCCCGAGTCAACAACAGCAGTCAGATCCAGATTCCAGATTCAATCAAGTTCTCACATCCATTAGAAGCTCCTGCTAAGTAAGACGCCCACAACAGCTGTACAGGCACTGCTACTCCTTTGTTCTCCCCCACCATGGTCAGCTACGCTGTGGATGAACGCATGCGTCTTTGGCGCAAGGAACATCAGCTCAAGCTCGCTAGTGACCTCGCCGAGATGCGGCTCAAGAACGACGCAAAGCTTGGGTGCAAGATTCGAGAGCTTGTCAACCACTCGCCGCGCGACTGGCAGACCGGCGTTCTGGTGCTCGTCAACGCGGCTCAGCAAGACACCCTGACGGATGAGATGAAGCTGAATGACGCATTCGGTTTGAAAGAGGAGGCTTTCCGGCTGACGCTGCTCAAGGCGGCCGCGGGGCAGACTGTGGCTGTCGGCGAGATGGTATGTGGTTCTTGTTGAAGATGGTGGTCATATTTGACGGACGATGATTATACCTAGGATCCAGCCACAGAAGTCCGAGAGCGAATCAAGAGCGACGACAGCTCTGGCGAGAGTTATTGCAGTCCGCTCCTAGTGAAATCATTATTCTGGGAAGGTCTCGACGACATTCCCAACGAACACCGCACGGTAATTGAACTGCAATTCCCGGAACGCGTCGAGACGCTGCTCGACTTTCACCGCGTCGCGTTCCACGCCGACGTCGCCGTGTTCAAGGAGTTGTTGGATGAAGACTTGCGCCATGATCATGCGAAAAGGCAGCAGGTGTTGAGCGCGCACAAGGCGAGGATGGAAGCGTTGATGAAGATGTATGCAGAGGACTTCAAGAACAGGTGGAAGAAGGAGAAGGAGCGTTGGCGGACCCATTCGCGAAGTACGAGTGCCGAGTCTGCGCAGTCGGGGATTGGGGGGCAGACGGGTATACCGCGAAAGCAGACGCGCATAGCGGATACCCCGGTAATCCTCGAGTCGGTGGCGGAAAGGAAATCAACTGCACCGCTTCGGGGAATATTGAAGAACAAGTCTTCCACCGAGATTAAGCAGAAATCTCCAGACTACACAACCTGGACCACGTACCGTGATTCGGACTCGGACTCGGACGATTTACCTGCTCCATTCTTCCTGGACCAGTTGGACTTTCTGGAGGCTGACGTCGAGCCCGTGGATCTTGAACCGTTCAACGGTCCCGAGATTGTCGTAGCCTCAAGGAGCCCCTCACCATCATTTATCTCCGCCTCGGCTTCCCTTCAGGAGTCCTGGTCGCCTCAGTACGAAAGATTCCACCCAAATCCCGACGAGGAATGGGACCCGGCAGCGGTAAATGACAATATTTACCCGGTTTGGCAGACATGGGCGGCTCCAGGGAAGGGAAAGGGGAGAGCGTGGAATTGAAGCGTCCCTTGTATTTTACATGCACCCCCACGTTGTTGTGGCGTGTGGGTCGGCTACGTCTCGGTTGAACTTGACTTGTTCGGATTTACGGTCCGCTTCTCTCTTAGCGGCGTTTCTTCTCGAGATCTCATAACAGTTCTCCCGGTAAGTATCGACATCTATCCATTGTGGGCGCTAATGGGCGCCTGGGAAAAGACCAACATTTTGCAATTCACCATTGCATTCAGACTGTACGCGTCTGTCGACAACTAGTGTCGATTTGTCTGTTGACTTGAACCAGTCCCGACGATGTCATCCCTCCGCCTTCAAGCCGGTTGAAAAATGAAGACTACGGGCGCTTGGCGACCCTTATTTAGGCCCGGGCGTCTGGCGGAGGTAGGTCATACCACCCGTTATCAAGCTGCTGTCAGATAACACGAGGCGAATGCGATTCGCCGGGACCATACCGGGATGACAACCCAGATTCTCAGCACCCGCAGATGCGCTAAATGGAAACGACCACCATCTTTCTCTGCGCCCTCACTACCCACCCACCCTCCTCCCCCTCCCCCGCGCTCAGATGCAAGCGGTGTACTCCACATCGACAGAAGTCAAGATTCATCAGGCTATTCGCCACGAATGGACGTCATTCCAGTCGTGGATGTTCGAGCACCGAAGGCTCGAAGCGCGCGAGCGGGAGATCTTGCATAACGCACAACGGCGGTGGGGCAAGATGAAGGCACCGGATAAGGAGCAAATCGACGGCCTTCATGAAGAGTTCACCGAGGACGCGAGACGGGAATGGCTTGCGCGTGTCCGGCAGCACCAGCTGCATCTCGAGCACTGGGTCATGACACAGGACGAGAAGCACGAGCTGGAGAAGACGCTCGAATGGACGTACAAGGATATGGTCGACGCGTACGTCAAGGAACAGGCCGAGCTGGGGCCCCTGTACCAGCGCGTGGACCCAGTCAGCTTTGGGTCGCCCCAACCGCCGTCGATGAGCAAATTTATGCACCCCGTTCGTAATTGAATTCTTTTGGATTTTTCCCTCCTTCTGACCCATCGTAGAAGGAACCAGAACACAGGCCTGCGTACGAGAACTGGGGTGCTGAGATTGGGGCGTCAACCAGTGCCAGGTCCGCACATCCGGTTGGTATTTTTGTTTCTATACGGCGGATCTTGCTCAAACAACTTCTCGTAGAAATCACCTGACCCCAAGCACGCGTACGAGAATTGGGCGGCCGAGCTTGCCAGGTTGCATGGCAAGTCCCCGTCCAAACAACGAGCGCGGTCCGAGAAATCCGCGGAGCTGCCGAGCATGCCCTTGTATTTCGTGGGGGCACTATTGCAGGGCACGGACCTTGACGCAGTCGCCGCCTCGCACTTGGAGGAATTCGCCGTCGCTGCGAGCGAAGCGAAAATCCGCGAGTATTATGACGCGGCTCTCAAGGCCTCTCTGCGTTTTCAGAGAACGCTCCCGACGTTGGATGCCGCTCAAAGGGAGGAGTTCCAGGATGAATTTGATGTGTGGATGAGAGAGTTGGCGAACAAGAAGGAGCGCGAGTGGAAGGCGATTACGATACAAGAATTGCGCAAACATCAGGCGCACGAGTTGCAGCGTCGGGCCGCTCAGCAACGTGCTATGCGGCCGCGTGCCTCTCCTCCGCGGAGAAGAATGCGGCAAAGGGACTGGGATTACAGTGACGACGGGTGGAACGTTATCAACAGCCCGCAGACGCAGAGTTCGCGACGCACGGCTCAACGCGACTTGTTCGAGGGATATCAGAGTCCCGAATCCTGGTCGACTTACCTCGAGGAATACCAAAGCCCGCCTCCGCCTCCACCGCCACCGCCAGCACGTGCGCGGCGTCCCAAGCGGCGACCCGTCGAATCAGAGGAGGAATATGCTGTGAGCTCTGCCGCCGATAACTGGCCTCGACTGAGAGTGCGCAACGTGGTCCACAGAGAAGACCCCGAGATGGAGGGTTATTTCGAGCCATGGCCCGCCGCAACCCCCTACGAACCACATCCGGAGTGGCCGCAACTCCCAAGGCGACCGCCACGTCCTCGAGAGACTGGTCTGCTGTCCACGTGGACGAATTGGCTCGGGTCAGATTAATTATCTCTTCGTTCGAGTGGAGACGCTTACCCTACCTTCTGCAGAAGCCTGACAAGGTCACGGAAAAGGGCGACCGTCTCGTCGTTCGATTGGATGGAGCCAAACCATCCGTACTCAAGAAACAACCGAAAAACCACAGCACCAGACGTCCAGGAGGAGGGCAGAATGCCACAGTGGGGAGCGTGGCCAGAGGTCCCAGAGGGGTATCGTTCGGAGGAGGAGTTTCCCATGAGGAAGGGAGGGTGGAGAGACAAGTTGTCTCTCAAGGGCCTGCGCAACCGCATAAAGCGGAAGCCCAGCATGACGGCGTCGGACATCGGGTGGGCGGATCCGTCGGAAAGTTCGGATTGAAGTCCCCTCGAGTTCCTTCCAAGACCGTACGTTTTACGCCCAGCACGATTTCCACGACGGACAGCATCACGAGCCGAGTCAAGAGTCTTGCATTTCGCAAGTTGAACGAGAATCATGCCAGTAGATTTATTGAAGGGTTTTCGAGAGCTATGTAGTGTTTCAATGGGAATTCACTTGATTTTCAAGTCGAGTCGTTGAAGAACGTTCGAGATGCGCACAAAAATCCGTCTTGAACAGGTGGTCCGACATCGCGTGAAGTTTCTTCGTTTCCAATGAGCTGGTCCGCGGGGTGATCTATTTTCCAAGAGTTTGCATTGAACGAGGGTGGAACTTGCGAAGAGCGAGAACTTGATGAGGCAGAAGAGAGCTTGGACAAATAATCGTCGACTGATGCCATCTGATGGGCGGCTCTTTCTTCTTCCTCCTCCTCATCATCCATTTGCAGTGTATGCCCACTTGTCGTTTCGTATTCGATGATATAGGGGCTGCATCCGCGAATTATAGCCGGTCCTGCTGAACTGGTGACATCCCCCGGGATGGCAAGCCGTTACGCAAGCCATTCTCCTCGGAGCCCTGCTGCGGCCGTGAATAGTGCGCACACCTGCATAAAGAACCACATTGAATTTGTGGAGCTAGAGGCACGGGTAAGTTTAATACTCGTGGGTCATCATGGCCATTGCCCCAGAAGTTGCCAGAACGTTCTTTTGACTCATTAGCACCGGAGCTCAGACTCATTCACGTATAAGGGCGGCCCAGAGGGAGCCATAGGCTCTGCGTCCTTCACTATGGTGCATCTTTCTCGTTTGTTGTTGACCGCCTCTCTCATTGGCACCACCTTTGCTTGTGAAACTACAGTCCAAAGGATACACAGCGACTGGAGAGAGATTGCGTTGCGCATATTTGATTTGGACGCGGGCGTAAAAGCTTTTCCAGCCTCGGGGGTAGGTCATATCTTCCCTCGATTAGTGCACTCGCCGTACGTTTAACAGAATATCCATGGAATGACCATGAACTTGGTCTTTGCCTTCGACCGAGGCACCGTCGATCTCCAGGTACTCACGCTTCGCTTCTGCTCACTTCTCAGGTTACTGATATGAGCTCAGGACACTGAACCTTTGACTAATCTGGAGGCAGGAACCATCTTCACCGACATCCCGGCTACTTTGCACCACTTTAACCACTCGTTGACGGGGTTTGCTCGAAAGAAAACGGTTTTCGTATGTTCTTCATCATCACCTTGACTGTTTTCCGACCATACGGTTACAGGCGGCGCATGGATTGTCGGCAGTTACTCTTACCGGACTGAAAGCTCTCAATGAGAGCACCTTTGCCTATGGATTGGCTGTAGACAGGGCTGTCCCCGTGCGTCACTCTGTCTGGCTAGATTCCCGAACTGACACGAGTGCAGCATGGTTATACAAAGGAGGCCTTGTTTGCCATCGCCGAGACTTTCAACACCACTATCGCCGCCTTTGAATCTTGAGCCCTATCAAGTGACATCTTATGTATATTGCGTCCCTGGAATACTGGTTCTCTGTTTCGGTCTGACATCGAATTCCCCTGTTCCTGAACCGAAACGGAACGACCCGAGGAGCAGCCACCCTCTAGGATGTCTTGCAGTCCAGGACTGCAGATATTGTCAAATGTCCGGCACTCTCAATGCACTTGATCCGCGGGTGCAAATATGTCTTGTCCGCGGAACGAGGCAGCCTCATGCGGAACTCGACTGGGAATGCTCAGCATATATGGACTCGGCATTCTGAGGCCCCAAAGCGAAAGCAAGTCAATCGGAGAGCCCGTTTTTCAGCTTATGAAGTCATCCACACAGCGGCGGTCTCTGCAGTGGCCCGGGGCTACGTAGTGCGTTCACGATTGTCCTCCGCGTCAACCTTCCAACCTCACCCGGTTGCGGCGGCAGGATGGAACCTTGGATCGAATAACCGGCAAATTGGATAATGCTTTGGGAGATTTTATATGAACTACTGATCTCCTGGGGCCCGGCTAATGTGCCGCTGCAGCCGCTGGGATGACCGCTGCAGCCGCTGGGATGACCGCTGCAGCCGCTGGGATAGCCGCTGCAAGCCGCTGCCGCGTAGGACCGCTGCCGCGTATGACCGCGCAGGGCCGCTGGTGTGACAGCGGTCGATCGACCAATGTGCCGCTGCGGTCACAAGGGCCGCTGTCACGCTGCCGCGCAGAAATTTCGACTACCTGCAAAATTTAAGCAATTGTAAAGACCATTGAGATGAATACCTACCATCTCAATGCATCAGAAGCCGCTGCCGCCATGTGAAAATTTCTATCCGTTCACAGTTGGTGAGTGATTTAAGTGAAACACGGTGTTCTTGGAATCGAGATGTGTGAGCTGTGTTCCCTGCTTCTATCTGTACTAACACATTCAAAGACCTCAGAGACAGCTCACAAAGCCTATCCCATGTGGCCGTTGTCCAAATTTCTGCTGGGGGATTCAACATGTAAGTACAGTCATCGCGTAAAGCACAAGTAATCAAAGCCACAATCTCAAAGCTCTGTAGCCTTCAAGAGTTTGACTACTGTAGTGGATTTGAAATAAATAGCTACTAGCCATTGTATGTCAAGGAAATTACAGAACTTCTAAAGTAAATGCAAGAGATGAGGATAAGCGGTTGCAAACTCATCAGGGAATTCTCGGGCGTACTGCCTCGCAGTCAAGATCCTCTTGTCAATCTCTACCGACCACCGCAGCTGAACATTTTCCAGATTCGCCGCTGGCACTGGATTCAACTGCAGGGGCATGTTGAGATGGCTTGAGCTCGCCCGCCGCTGTGCAGCTGCCCGTACTGGTCGACGCTTTGCAATGGGCAGCTGAAATGTTTGTGAGCATAGGATACAAGTCAACTCGGGACGCAATACGTACCTCCTCGTTATCCGAGCCATTCTTGCGCTTCACCGCAGTGAGCCGAAGCGGAACATCTGCAGAGCTCATTGAGCTGGTGTCCATCGGTTCGGGCTCTTCGTCGGCGACGTCGAATCGAACCTTGAACGACTCCTTCAATTCGTCCCGGCGCCGGATGTTGACATTAAGATGCACGATCCAAATCGGAGGCTGGTGGATTCGCGGAACTTCAGGAGCGTGTTGATAAAAAACCACCGCCCGCCGAGGGTCATAAACGGTGAGTTGATGCCCCAACGTGGACAAATCTTGAAAGGACAGGATATCATCGAGCGGCATTGCGCCCGTCTGCACATCGCGCGCGGCAAGTGCTCGTGTGATATCCGGGTCAGGAATGATGGCTCCCGCCTGCAAATGTAAGAATGTGGTTCCACCCAGATCCAATCCTCGCCCAGTCGATCCTGGATAGCAAGACAAATCCAGAGCGCAGTGGCAATAGTCTTGGCACGCTTCGGGTTGGTCAAATCGCCACTGCGCAGTCTCCCATCCAGTATTGAGAGAGGTGCCATGAATGTTGCGACAAGACCAGGGTTCAACGGCAACCGACAACGACCCAACCAGTCAAAATCCACCGCGTCCGACAAGGCTGCCTCAACGCTCCGTGCAGCCTTTGAAAGGGGAAGTCGCTCTTTGCCTTCCGATGCAGAAGCGGCTTTGTGCCGCACAGAGTCATCATAGTGTCGCACGACTGGATGAGCATTGTTCGGCGGGAGACCAATGATATTGATGACTTGATCCATGGAGTAGAGGCAGAGCAAAGTCAATGCCGTGTCGAGACTATCCCCCTTCTCCTCGATGATGGGATTGTAGGTGAGAGGGAGGCGTATTGGTGACAACTTGAAACAGTCAGAATCCGGCCGTCTTGTGCAATATTCCATACCTGTGTCACCCTGTGAATAAATGGTAACATCACGTCTTCCGCCGGTCGATAGAACGGGTCTGATGGTGGTACTCCGTCGCCCGACGGCCAGACAACATCAGAAACCCACTGGAACTTGTACTCCGTCCCGATGCGCTCTGAGTCGAATCCCAGAACTTGCGCCGGATACCAACGGACTGAGTCGCGGGGTGTCTCCAAATCCGCGCGTGCCATGTGAATGGTTCCGGGCCTTTAATTGGTCAGGGCGGCAGCAGAGCATGAGTGGAAAACATACATTATGTCCTCGGAATCCGGCTGTGCGCCGTCAATCTCCATATACGTGTGAGCTTTTTTCGAAGCCGGCCGCGGCGGTAGGAGTATGTCCACCTCTGACTCGTCCTCTGACTCGGGTGATTGCTGCCGCTGTGCTTTTACACGATACTCGCGACTACGTTTCTTCCTTTTGTCGGAGACCCAGAAACGCTCGTTGTCGGCCAGCAGCCCGAAGTGAGGATCCCGAATCTCGGCGAAACGCGGCCAACTGGTGCTGACATCCGCAAACCACATGCTCCACGGCGCATTTTGTTGCCGCTGAGCCTCGAATATCCGCTGGGCCGGCTCACCTCCGGCCAGGTGATAAATCACCGCGTAGACAACGAAACCCTTCGGCACCTCGGGGAGTTTGTTGGAAGAGCCGGTAAGCCATTTGCTCGAGCTCGAGCTCGGCCAATGTATAGCGCGGCCATTGTACTTGAGGCCATCATGGTCGAAGACGCGGTGGTCGAGCTCATATCGAGCGATAAAATGCGGGGTTCGGTTGGACGTGATACTGGCACCGTTGCTGTATATGTGGCCAACGAGGTCGTACTTAACACCAGCTGCAGTGGCGGCAGAGTTCCCCGGCAGAGGTATCAATGACGCCGGTATCTCCCACGCGGAGCCGACGGTGCTGCCCATTTCAACCATGAGAAGGAGAGGAAGACCGAGAACGTAGCGGTGAGAATATGCATGACCTGAACAGCCGGGATGGGTATCCGTGGGCATGCGCAAACACGATGATTGAGTCCAGGCGTGGGGATTCAGGAACGCACCGAACCATTTGTCGAGGCGTCCATTCGAAGTAGTGAGATCATGCCCGGTGAGTTGAATCTGATTTCGTCTGCCAGGATTGTTGACTTGCCAGTGCTCGTAGCTGTGTTGCTGTGTTTTGTCGCCCAGACACCGTTGGACGAGAACGTCCCAGACTCTGAAACATGACTTGGCACGGTCGAGCTCCCCGGGAGATCCTGACGTTACACGCGGGCCTGTGATGTCGAATAGAAAGCCCTGGGTCAAGTTGAGCCAAATTCGTACAGCTATGTGGGTTACTCACAAACATGCTCGACTCCTCATCCAACGAAGTAACACTGGCACACGCCGGCAAGGCTACGAGCTGTGAACGCAACGAGTCCCGTGCAGCCCGGAGTTGAACTGACGGTGCCGCAACTTCCCCGAAGGCAGCCGCTGACTCTTCGAGGTGAGCCACAACCGCGGCCCAAATCCACGTCAAAGGGTTCTCCGCCGGCAATTTGGAGAATAATGACTCAAAGCAGTCGCGGTCGCGTGCAGCAGAAGCAAACAAGATGGTCAATGTGCTGTCAAGGAAGCAAGAATTGTTGAACCCAGGATAGCCGCATTGGAACTCCGGGTCCGATATGATGGTGGCTGCCGCTTCGTCGGCACCACCACCGTCTGAAACATCGGACTCAGCGGAACTCTCCGAGTCCGCTGATTCCGGCTCGGTGTCTCCGGTCGACTGCTTCCCTCGGCGCTTCTTGGGTGATTCCGAGGCGCGGTTACTCTTCCTCTCCTCATGGTACTCTGTGGTGAATGACCGTCTCTCTTCTGGGACCCAATACCGCTTTTCATCCTCAACCGGTTCGCAACTCGACTTTTCGATACGGGCTGACTGTCCTTCGAAGCGTAACCCCCACGGTGCGCTCTTCTCCCTCCATCAGGAAAAGGCTCCTTTGGAAATACCGTTAGATTGTACCAGATTATCCAGAAAAAAAGACCAAACGGACCATATTCGCGAGGTTGGGTCCTTTTCCGACTTTGTAACCTTGAAAATAATCTGCCCCCAAACGGAGGAAACTTTACGCCGTTTGGTGACAGATTACCGGCATCGGTCTTGGCAAACTGACCAACTTGCTCCGAAAATTTATCATATTACTCGCATGGAAGGAAGGGCAGGCATATATATATATTGAGCAGAATGTATGAAATGTATGAAATGTCTAAATATTTCTAATTACCACGCAGAGAACCCTAGAACTCATCACCGGGGACATCAATGAGGTTGACAAGAGTCGAGGAACTACCGGCAGCGGGCTGCGCAGCGTGCGTGTCCCTGGAAATTGATGAGTACATGAGCAAACAATTGGTACCAGCACGTACATTGCCTCAAGGTACAACCGATGAAGGAGGCGGTGGGTGGCGACGGGGGCGTAGGCACGGGTGTCGGCGAGAGTCTTGAGGTGGTTACGGTAGGTGTCCTCGTACGCCGCCTCGGTGAAGTTGATGACTTGGCGTTCGCCGGTGGTGCGGTACTCGATAAGGGCGGCATAGACCTGGATGGATGAGTCAGCCGAAGAGGAAGACAAGAACTGATGCACGTACGGCGGTCGCAGCGAGAGCGACCATGGCATCCGGCAGCTCAAGGAGCTCGGGGTGTTTCGTGTTGGTGGACGTGAAGCGATGTTCGTGCTGGGCCCTCACGGACGGGGTGAGAATGGCCTGTTTGATGACCATGACGATGGCAGGATGGCCATAGGGTTCGTCGGTCTTGATACGACCCTGCGAAGGAGTGAGGATGAGGGAAGGGTGAATAAATGATGACTAACGGTCTGCAGGTCGATGCCGAAGATGTACCGATGGTCTTTGATGAGGTCCTCGACTTTGATTTTGAGCGCAGCGGCCAGGAGGGCAAGCAGGCCATACAAGCCGGGCACGACATTGCAGGCAATCTTCTTGACACCCCCGCGGATGATGTTGACGCGGTCGGAAACCTCCAAGGAGTAAGTACGGCAGAGAGGAGAGAGTGACGACGTACGAGTCCGCCGAGAACACCAATGTAGCGAGTATCCGTCTCAATCCGCGCTATGATGTAAGTGCCGCCGCCACCGAGAGCCGTTGCCCCTTGGAGGATGAACGGTTTGGCAAAGCCGGTGCGGGACAGGATCGGAGGGTAAGCATCGATGAAGAAGATCTGGCCTTTGACGCCCGAGATGGCGTAGCGCAGAACGGCCTTGCACTCCTCGGGTTGGTCCCCGAGCCGCACGTCTTTGCCAGGGGGCGGGAGGACAAGACGAGCGGCATCGTGGTAGGTGGATTCGGGCTGCGGGAGTGCGGTGGCGTTACGAGGTTCCTCCGCCTGTGGCACCGCAGCCCGGACGGCCGGCCGCTGGACTAGTTAGTGAGGGTGTGGTGTATAAACTGCGTGACGTACCTCCAGATTGGCTTTGAGCTGACGCGCCGTCGTGACCTTGGGCAGCTTCTAATGGGAATCAGATAAATAGACAACGATTCAGACAGGCGACACTTACCTTAGGAACCGGTGCGACAGGCTCGTCATCGTGGCCTTCATCGCCGTCCCACTCGCTGTCGGGCACGACAACGTCCTGCCCCGACGACCAGCCGGACCCGGAAGATAACCGACGATGACGATCGATTAGACGTGTAGCCTTCGCCATCTCCTCGTGAAGCTCCATGTCGGAGTCGGAGTCGGTAGCACGTCCTTTGCGAGCCTTACGCGCTACAGCCTGAGAGAACGTCGGTGATGGCAAGCCGAGGATGAAAACGATGGACGCACCGACTCTTCCACGTCTACATCGTCGTCAAAGAGATCCTCGGGCGCGGCGGGGCGGCGGGGCGGCGCATCGGGCATCTAGGAATCAATGGTGAGAAGTGGAGCCGGACTGGTAAGCATGAGGTACGTACAAGCTCGTCCTCCTCATCGTCGGAGAAGAGGCTCTTCTCGCGAACAATACGGGCAGCCTTTAAGAACAACTGAGTAGACAATACAATGAGAGTTTGAAGGGCGTACCTCCAGCGCAAAGCTCTTCTCGTCGAAGTATTCTTCACCCGAGCCTTCGTCCTCGCCGGAGCTGGCAGTCTCGGAGTCGGATTCGACGACGACTTGAGCGGGCTTTGCTGGAGCCTTGGCCTTGACAGCTACAGAGGGAGTGAGACCCACACCATCCACGAGTATTGTGTATGCTCACCTTTCGAGACTGCGGGCGCCTTCGTGGTCTTTTTTACTGGATATCGGATGAGATCGGGAGCATCGGGAACACGGGGAACACACCAGTCTTCTGCTTGGGTGGCACCTCATCCTCGTCGTCCGAATCGATGGGGATGGATGGTGCGGGATGTTCTGCGGAGACGAAGTGAGGAGAAGAAGAAGGGTGTGTCACGAGGTGACACATCACGATGATGCGTACTTTTGGCAGTAACCTTGACCTTAGCCGGCGCCGACACTGACTGGGGCTCGTCGTCTGGAAAGTTATCTGAGCTCAAGAACAATTCATCAAGACTGCAGCGCGAACTCACCGGCTGGCTCCGTTTCCTTGGCCCGTTTGGCATTGTCGGCGACGGCGGTGGTCGACGACATCCTCTTGCGACCCACGGTAACCGGCGTCTTGCTCGACTTGCTCGTCTTGTCGTTCGGGTCGCTCTCGAGATCTTTTGCGAGCCAGACTGAAAGGTTATCAACGGCGGAGATGCAGCACACAAGTCTTCACTTACGTGCATTGGCTTTGGCGTCCTTCTTCGCCTGGCGTCCCCCAGATTTTCCTATGAGATGATACAGAGTCAGTGGTCGACTCTGTCGATATCTGGAAGCACGACTCACGAGACTGCGCCTCGAATATGGCCTGGTCCCGACGCTCCTTCTCTTGATTGAGGCGACGGGTTATCTTTGCTTTCTCTGCTGGGGTGAGGTGGTCGGACATGGCTGGGGAGAAGGGGATGCAGGTGCGGGGTGCGTATGCGATGGTGGTAGAAGGGAAGAGAGAGAGTTAAGGGAAAAAAGGTAAGGCGACCGCAAACCCATGTCGGCACTTGACTGATGGATCGTCAGGTCTTCAGGTCTGTGCCTAGCTTTATCATCCGGAATGCATTCAGCCGGGCATCGATTATCGATAACGACCGATGGACGGAGCTGGGTTTCTGCACTACAGGTGCTACGACGCCCCCCAGACTTGCCCCAGACCTTGAATTCACTATACTTTATGTCTGCTCCGTCTTCAGGCCGTTGTCCCAGCTGTGGCGGCGACTTCAAGGGCCAGAAGGGCTTGTCAATTCATCTGAGGACTACTACAAATCCACCATGCCATGCACTCTTTCTTGCTGCGGAAGCGGGCGATGTCCCATCAGCATCTGCGCCGACTCCGATGCTTGAGAACTTCGGGGACCTCTCTGACCATGGGCTTCCCGTGGGCCATACCACCTTTCGGGGCGATTTTTTCGGGGACGACTATACGCAGCAAGATCTCGGCTACGAGTCGAGTGACGATGATGAAGAGCCGCCCCAATCCGACGATGAGGACGAGGCAGATCCACATGCACGAGATGAGGAGGATGCTAGTCTTGCGGGGCTCGAGGAAGGCTATGAGCCGCCGAGACTGGCCGCTTCCTCTCTTGACGATGACGTACCTATGCCTGATGCTCCTCCTGCGACTGTGCCGTGCGTACCGACTCGCGAGGTGCGGAAGGCCGCCGAGGACCGCTTCCATCGGAAGCCCATTGTTGTGCACTACCCCAGCGATGTCGCCGGGAAGCCAATAAACACTACTCGCTCCGACACCTCTGAACAAGCGTACAAAGCTTCGCTTGATAAATCGGCGGAGCAAAATCCCTACGCCCCATTTGATTCAAAAATGGACTGGGAAGTCGCGAGGTGGGCGAAGTTGCGTGGTTCGGGCTCTACGGCGTTTACAGACCTGCTTCAAATTGACGGGGTGTGTGCATGCTCTTCACGTTCGCTCTTGAGCAAATGGCTGATCCGTCTTCAGGTCCGTGAAGCCCTTGGATTGTCCTATAAGACTACTGCCGAGCTGAACAAGAAAATCGACAACAACCTCCCCGGGCGCCCCAAATTTTCTCGCTCCGAGGTTGTTGTTAACGGCGAGGTCTTCCATCTGTACTCACGTAACATAATCGAATGTGTTCGTGCGCTTTGGGGAGACACTTCATTTGCACCGTACCTGTTCGTGCTTCCAGAACGCCATTATATCGACAAGGATAAGAAGATTCGTATGTATCATAACATGCATACCGGCAAATGGTGGTGGAGCACACAGGTATGTCCGTCCCGCGTTCAAATCAATGCATTCCTCGCTCATTCCGTGTGCAGCAGGCCGTTGAAAAGGACAACCCAGGGGCCACAATTATTCCAATCATCATTTCCTCCGATAAAACCCAGCTCACCGTGTTCGGGAACAAGACCGCGTACCCGGTCTACATGACGATCGGAAACATACCGAAAGAAATTCGCCGTAAGCCATCGCGGCGGGGCTACGTTCTTCTCGGATACCTCCCAACGTCACGCATGAAGAACGTGACAAACAAGTCTGCCCGGCGACGCATCTTGGCGAATGTTTTCCACGCGTGTATGGCACACATCCTCGAGCCGCTCAAGACGGCTGGAGTCACCGGGCTTCCCATGACCAGCGGCGACGGGTTGACGCGCCGCGGGCACCCTATCTACGCCACCTTTGTCGGAGACTATCCCGAGCAGTTACTCGTGACTTGCACAAAGACCGGGGAGTGCCCGACATGCGACGTCCCTCGAGAAGAGCTCGGAGCTGACGAGAATCACCCGCTGCGCAATTTAGAGAAAATTCTCGAGGCGCTCGAGTCCCTGGATCAAGGTCCTACGATCTACAAGCGGGCGTGTGAGGAGGCGGGTATCAAGCCGATTTTCCACCCGTTCTGGGAGGGACTTCCGTACACAAATATCTTTCGGGCCATCAGCCCGGATGTTTTGCACCAGCTCTACCAGGGAATCGTCAAACATCTCATCGCGTGGCTGACAGAGGTGGTAGGCGAGGCGGAGATTGATGCTCGCTGTCGGCGTCTCCCTCCCAATCACCACATCCGTTTGTTTATGAACGGGATATGCAACCTTTCTCGTGTCACGGGGAAGGAGCACGACCAGATCTCGCGCTTCATCCTCGCCCTCATCATTGATGTACGGCTGCCCAACAATGTTTCCCCCGCCCCCCTCCTTGCTGCCGTTCGCGGTATCCTCGACTTTGTGCATCTCGCTCAGTATCCCATGCATACGTCCGAAACTCTCCTTCACCTTGACGACTCACTCCAGCAATTCCACGACAACAAGTGGGTGTTTGTGGACCTCGGTGTTCGTGACGACTTTAACCTACCGAAACTCCATTCCTGCCGCCACTATGTCATGTACATCAAGCTGTTCGGTACGACGGACAACTACAACACGGAATATACCGAGCGGTTGCATATCGATCTTGCCAAGGACGCCTACCGCTCCACCAACTTCAAGGACGAGTTTCCACAGATGACTCTCTGGCTCGAGCGAAAGGAGAAGGTTTATCGCCACGAGAAATACATCCAATGGCGTCTTGACGGATCCCCCGCTCCACCCACTGTCGAACCTCTGCCGCCGGGCATCGTCTACGAGCGTCAGCTCAAAATGACGAAGCATCCTAGCGTCAAAGCCGTGCGACTGACACGTTTGGTCGCCGATTACGGTGCTAAATTCTTTCGGGATGCTCTCGCTCGTTATGTTGTGCAGCTTAACGATCCCACCCTGTCGCGTGCCCAGGTTGAGACACGCTCTCAAGACCTCAACTTCCCCTTCAATGCGCTGCCCGTGTTCCACCGTATCAAATTCGTGACCGAGGATCCCTACACTGCCCGTGGGCCCGAGGACTCTGTGGTCGACTCGATTCATGTTCAACCGGCGAGAACTCTCAAAAAGGTGAGCTCCTTCCGGGGCGTTTCGATACAGCTCTGGTCAACGATGGGACCGGGGGCATCACCGGTGTGTCAGGTGTGTCTCGAGTTCCCTGCCAGTCCTGGATCTGATGTTGTTCCTGCCGCTGCTAGGCTATCGGGTAGTGCAGATCCGGGCAGTTTTCACGCTTCCTGAGCGACATCTGCGCCATCTGTTTCAACCAGGCATTCTACCGCCAAAGTATTTGGCCTACGTGGAGTGGTTCACGCCGTTCGCTTCCCCCGAGCCCCACCACTTGTTGTACAAACTCAAGCGATCTCTGAAGGACGGGGAACGACTGGCCAGCATTGTCCCGGTGGGCAATCTACGCCGGAGCATCCATCTTCTTCCAAAGTTTGGTCCGGTGGCGCCTGCAGGTTGGAAGTCGAGCACTGTCCTCGACCAGTGTACGACGTTCTTTGTGAATTCGATGACCGACCGTCATGTGTATACTACGGTGTTTTAATAGATTCAGTGTTTGTAAAATGCTTGAGCGATTTCCGCATTCGAGGGGAGTTAAACAGCATTGCTGGGCTCCGTATGCGCTGAAACAAAAATAGAGCAAGACGCGGTGAATAATAATTTACGTTGAATGGGAGTTGAACGATGAGACCCCTCATGCCGACCTTTTTCAGAGTCAACGCAAGCAGTCAAATCCACTACACCATTTTAACATTGGTGTCATGTCCAGTATTCCCAGTCTGGCCAGCTTGGTACCAGGTTGGGTCAAATTCCACCAGTCTCCCCGTCTTACCGGAATCTAGCCAAAGTGGCAATATTGGTTTTGAGGGAACCCAAATTGCCCCCACATTTCCGAAGGAGTTTTTTTCCTGATGTCTCCTGGCGGAAAACACGCTGGGCCTGTTCGCCGCCTGCGAGGTGATACACCACTGTATGGAGTGTGTAGCCGGGTGGGACATTTTGCGCTTTTGTTGACGCGCCCGTCATCATGCGCTTGAACGTCGTGCTAGACGAATGCACTGCCCAACCTCCATTGCTCAAGCCATCGTGGTCAAATACCCGTTGATCGGGTAACGCGTAGCGAGAAATGAAGTGAACCGTGGATCCTGTTTGGGCGGCCAACACAGAGTTGCTGTATATGAGCCCAACGAGGTCATATCTGACTCCAGCGGCAGCGAGTGTCGTACCGAGCGGAGGGAGGGAGGCGGGAATGTGCCAGAATTGCGATGCGGCGAGCTCGACCACGAGGATTCTAGGAATGCTGATGATGTAGGAGTGAAGAGCACACAGACCATCGCAGATGGTTTCGCCGTCGAGCTGACGCCAACAGAGGCAACTGTGCAACTCTTTATGATTTAGCACAGAGCGGAACCACTTGGCCAGCTTGCCGTCGTGACGAGCGAAGTCCGACGCACTGAGTTGAACGGGTCCTCCCCAGCGCGGAGTGCCAACTTGTAAGTGGGTTTGACCGTGGTCATCGGTTTGATCCCCACTGCACTGTCGAACATCGACAACATATGTGCGAAAGAGCGAGAATCCCCGCTCTGAAGTCGGATCACCGCCTTTGTCGGGGCTCAACGCTGCCACGGAAGTGCTTTCGAAGACGCAACTCTGCGGAAATCAGTCAGTATGGATGTTTTCGTCAAGAGTCCAACACTTGCAAAGGGTGTATAGATCATTGACGGTGAAGTGAGGCCGCTGATCACCGGAGAGTCAACCAGTTGCTGCCGTAGAGAGTTTCGAGAGCGAAAGAGTCGGTCTTGTGCATCGTCTGGGTGGTTGGGTAACTGCGCAATGGCGATATGCGTGTCAATAACTTGGTGCAGTATCCATGAGAGCGGTTGTGAGGCCGGTAATTGCTGCAGGATTGATTGATAGCCAGCTACGTCGTTCAACATAGCAGCGAACAGTACACTCAAGCATGTATCGAGCCAGCAAGAGTTGCTGTCCCAGCGATACCCGACTGCGTTGAGGAGCTGTGCGACTTTGGAAGACTTTTTCCCACCAGGCTGGGCGTCTCCAAGTAGCTGTTGAGCCGTGTCGGGCGGGCGGCCGTCAAGAGGGCCATCCGATACCGCCGGCTTGTGGCGTGAATGCTTTGAGTACCCGTAAATATCGGCGATCTTCTTCCAATCTTGCGGGTCCTTGCCGTAGTAGATGGGTGTCCCGTCTAGAAGCATTCTCGTCAGACAACCAGGAAAAGGGGAAGAGTAACGATGCTCACGCTGCGCCTCACGGTATTGTATCTCAAAAATCTCGGAGCTACGAATCAGACCCGTCATACCATGCCACAGGGCATTATTCCTGCCCAGCATGGAGTAGACCCGGTTATGCACCGACTCGGCAGGGTTGTTCGTTTCAGGTAGCGAGTTCCACAGATCCACATCCATGGTTCGCTCTGCTGGGAAAAGCATGCTTGCATGTGCCTGACGCATCCACCAAGAAATCCACGGCGCGGCGAGTGGAAAAGAGCCCATGAAAGCACGGCCTATCTCTTGAAATTCCGCCACGTTCTTGGCGTGCAGGAGGGAGTGTGCGTAATTAGAGAAGGTCGTCTGTTGAGAGGGATGAACAATGCGGCTGATTCTCTTGATACGATTGATTTGATCCTCGAAGTGGCGACGACAACCTTTGACAAGTCCCTCGCCCGCCTTTCGGATTTCGGCGGGGCTGCGCTTGTTATCCGTCTGACTCGCCCAAAAGTCATCATGCGCGTTGAGAAACCCGTTGCGCTGAGCATCACTGAAATCAACCATCTACGAAAAGTGAGTGCCAGAACTACACGCCACGATTGTAACCCACGTTTGCAAACATCTCCTCCTTCACAGGGCGTTTTTCCAAGTTGCATTGCCAACCGATGCCCTCCATGAGCTGTCGGAAATGGAAGCCATGGTGGTCTCCGGAGGCGCCGTCGGAATAAGACATCGCCACGGGTACCCAGCACTTGAGGAACTGAGGCTCGAAGGCCGAGCTGACGAAAAGCAACTGGTTGTGCCCCTTGAAAAAGTTGTGTGCACCATCCGTAACAATGCCGTTCACCGCCTCCGTCTCGACTCGGTCTTTGAGACACCTCTCCCTCATCCACGCCGATTGCAAAGTAATCACGCGCGCCTGTTGAGTCCAATGCACAGCAATCGTCCAGTCCGGATTCTGCGCGCGCAGCTTGTTTAATGCGGCCTCGAAATGCTGGTCCCGCGTTGATATCGCAGGGGGTATGACCTTCGAACGCTGATAGTTGATTCGTCGACGATTAAGAAGCAGCGCACTGATGTTTGCGACGGAGGGTCCGAGCCCGTCTGCGGTCGGAATGCCAGCCAAAAGTCTCGACGGGCCGGCAGTAGGATGGGCGCGCACGGTTGCTTCGAATTCGACCTCCTTCCCCGGGGCTATATGGATCTCGATCGGCTTTATATGGTCGTGGACTCCGCCGTTCTGGTAGCGAACACCTCCCGACCAGACCCAATACTTTGAGACGACGGCGCACGGGAAATGCGTAATGGAAGATCCACATTGGCATGGGTCGTCGAGTTGCTGGGTGCGTGACTTGAGCCTCGTCTTTGGACGCACAATGATCTTGCACGCCTCATTCAAGCACTTCATGTACCCTAGGCATTTGCGAACAGTTAGATGCCCGCTCTGCCAGTCCGGTGCCTCGTCGCTTCCGTTGCGGCCACTGGCTCCGGAGGTCTGGAATGCCCAATTCACCTGCATGCGAAACTTGGTCGACATCTCTTTCTGATAGTTCCCGTTGTTTTCGTCGCCGTCGGGCCAGGAGTTCCAACCGTAGTGTTCTACCATTTTTGCGATGGCTGTCTTGTCCCAAACATCGGACTCGTACGGAGTGATATTCTGACGTCGGGGCGCTCCAGGAGGGGGAGGGGAAGCAGAGCTCTCGGAAGAGCTGCTCCGAGAGCGGTGTCGCTTTGGTTTTTTTCTGTGAGCAGGTCGCCCCTGACGCACGGCTGGAAATTGTTAAGCACCGATGTTCGAATAGACTACTATCAACATACGATGCTCATCGCCATCAGAGTCAGAAGACTCGTGCTGTCTCTTGCGCCTCGAGGGGCGTGTATCTAATTGAGAGCGTTGAGAAAGGAAGCATGTCGGAAACACAGAGTACGCACCTGCGGGATGACCACCATCAAGTCGAGGGAGTCTACTGGTGTGCAGCGGCTTGCTGACACGGGAGGTTTGCCTAGCTAAGGGAGATGGATGAGAAGACAAAAAAGATAAAATAGAGCAGCACATACTGGCACCGACGCTGGCCCGATCTCTAAACGCATAAACAGTGCCGTCGAAATGCTTGAGCTCGATAACTTCATGCTGCACGTCAGCGAGGTCATCTGTACGTATGCAGGTGAGCATTCAGACTACGTTCAAACAGACGGCGGCTACCAATGGGTAGCCCACGATACAGTTCATCATTTCGGGCTGGCGGAGGGCGCCCACGATGCCAAATGCGGTTTGCGAAATTTTTCGCGGTGTGCTGCATCGAACAAGGTGTCCATTTGTAAGTTCCAGAGTGTTTAACCAGAGAGACTCACCCAAATATCCATTTCGTGTAGAAGTGGAAGGGAGGACCTCCCCCGGGGATATAGATGCAAACGGGAAGATTAGACTCGACGCTGTGCAGTGTCCGGGGCTTTCGACAGGAAAGAGGATATGTCCAAGAGTTTTGTGCCAGTTTATGAAGATTGTAGACAGAGGGAGACCTCGAGATAGGCCCGGAGTGGCTGGCTGGAACGAGATTGAGGAGGCAAAAACCGAGAGCTGCGTCGCCAGAGTGATCGAGCTCCTGTTTCAGAATGATCCGCGTGACCTGATTTCAAAGCTCAGGTTTCCGTTTTGACGATTCAAGGAAGCAGCTGGAAGAGCATGCCAATTCGGACATGGAGGCAACATGGAGGAGCGGAGAGAGAAGTGTAGCCGCCCTTGATCGAAGCGCACCGGAGTTTACATCAATCACTTTACGTATCCGATGCTTGCCACGGCTCACGCACTCACGGCTCTCCCTTCCTCCACCACCAACCCTAATGCGCTCGGACGTCTTGACGACATTTGCGCTTCCGGTTCACTCATGAACGCTACGACACTGAGTCACACGGGCATCACGACTGAATCGCTGGCTTGTGACAACTGTAGCACGAACTTGAAGTAAGTTACTTTACTCGCTTGCCACTGGGCCGTTCTCATTCGAGGTCTTGAGTATGGGTGTGACATTGCGTTGTCCGTGTGGGAGCGGAGATCGAGGGGGAAAAAGAGGAGGACGGAGAAAAGGGTACAAAGGTTGAAGTAAGTGTCAATTTGCCTGCCGATCCCCTCGCGTCTGTGTCACGGCTTCCGGTGCGCGCGATCCGTCTACTAGTGGAGGCTCGTTGGGCGGATTGATTTCAGACTGTGGCTCATGGTCGTCGGTACCACCGTCAATATACGCTAGATGGTCGGCTGCAAAAACTATTGCACAATCAGCGCTGCTTAATCGAAAAATGATAGTGCGTACAATCTTCTGCCTCCCCTTCTTCATTACTCGGCTCTGGTGTCAGTTCTCTCAACTCTGTGTCCCGCCGAAGATGATGCGTGTATCGTGGATGCTTGTGAACGCCGTGATTGGTGAATATCACTCCGCCCCCATAGACAACGAGCGTGGACTGGATCCCACAGCTGATTCGCCGCCGTGGCAACCCACACAGGCATTTTACCTTGAGTTGACGTTCAATTCCTTTGAGGCTATCCTCTGGAGCGATATGCATGCCAAATCTACACTCCGGCGAGCTGCACGAGAGGACCCCTAGGCATGTGCGGATGGCTTGTTTTCCGCGCCGAGAGTCCACCGCCGTATCAGAGCCGCGATTCACCTGCTTGGACTCGTAGATCCAGCGGTAGGTCAAGAGATGCATCTGTTCGGGTGGAAAAGAGGAGGTGAACTCTCCGTCAGGCCAGCTGTCCCAGGCAGAGACCTCGCGCTGCTCGAGCTCCTCACTGTGCGAAACAGAAGGCCGCCTTCCTTGAGAGCGCCGTCGTTCGCCGTTGGATAGATTTGGCACGGGAGGGACTGATCTTTGCGAATGACCTGGCGAATGCCGATCCAAAGTTCCTACAGATGCGTCAACAGTGAGTATAAGCCGCACAGAAGGGACTTGCGTGTCTCTTGCGCGCCATTTGGAACCCTGATTCCACCCGCAAGTTATCTATCCGTAAGATGTTGGTTAAATCCACCGATGCGCCGGCAACAAGTTTCACTTACTTTGCACATCGTAACGAGGAAGAATCCTTTGTTGGGGCAGGAACTGACGTTGTTGAGGCGGATTTCCAGCCGGCAACAGCAAGTAGAGGATCACAGGGCCGTATATGAGATGAAGAGTCGAGGTATTGAGCCAGGGCAAGAGCGCTGCATAGACATGGTGGAGGACACCAAGAATCCGATCCCAATGCGACGCAAGAACTATAGCGAGGAGGGCCACATTGATTACGAGCATGAGAACGAGTGTAGCGTCCGGCATGATGGATACGATGGCCTGCTGTAGATAGGAGTGGTGGTGGTAGCGGATAAACCTGGAGAGCACAGGTTACCGATCAATTCTTGAATTGTTCCGAAATCAAATCATTTTACTTCCAAGTTCGAACTTACTTCCCGGAACATTGATTCAAAGTAAGATGTTAGGTTTCAGTCAATGGAATTCCGCTGTGTGAGAACAACTATGGCTAGCAGTCAATGCCCGCTTTCTGAGCAGTGCCAGAATGCCAACCCATTTGTTGGGGTACACAGTTGGACACTGAGCAGTTAGGTGCATGGCCTAGGTCGTGCTCGAATCATGATGGGGACCAAAGGCATGGGCTGGGAGTCGTTGCGGCCGTGCAAAATTCGATCGCGCAACCGGGATGATCATTCATAAGCATTTTTGGAACCTCGCTCCAGAGATTCGTTGCGGTGCAGTCAGTCCCAAAGGATGCTACTTACTTACTTAATTGACAGCAATGAATCTGGTCGTTCAAATGTTACTGGCTCTACCACTACCGCTGAGTGCCGCTACCACTACCGCTGAGTGCCGCTGCCACTACCGCTGAGTGCCGCTGACTACCGCTGACTACCGCTGAGGACCGCTGTGACTACCGCTGAGGACCGCTGTGACTACCGCTGGGTGCCGCTGAGTGCCGCTGTCACTGCCGCTTAGTGCCGCTGCGACTACCGCTGAGTGCCGCTGCGACTACCACTGAGGACCGCGTAGTGCCGCGTAGTGCCGCAGCCGCAGCCGCGCATGACCGCTGCATGGACCCTGGTCATGGCCGCACGAACACCTTTTTTGGAGCCCACCTCTTCGATTTCCCCCCATTTTCTGTTTCACATGAACATATGGAGGTATGATAAGGGGGAATGTTGGCTTCGTTCGACACGCGGAACCTATGTTGAAGTCAAACTCTTCAACTGTACCATATTTTTTGTTCTCAAATTATACATAGAAGTATGATATGACAGAATATGACCGTCGTTGAACACCACCGACCTTGTACACACCCTGCGGCAACATGTTCCACCCTCACAGCCGCTTATCATGCGGCCGCGGCCCTCAGCGGCACTACGCGGCACTGCAGCGGCACATTATCCTGGCCCTGATCTCCTGGGACGACGAGTCGCTAGTAGTAGCGCAAGTGGATCTCCTCGGAGTCGACGTCAGCGCCTGCCGCGGCCGTGAATAGTACACACACCTGCGTAAAGAGCCATATCCAATGGAGCTAGAGGCACGGGTAAGTTCAATATTCGTGGGTCATGACGGTGATTGACCTCCCCAGAATGTTCTTTTGACTCATTAGCGCCAGAGCTCAGAACCATTCACGTATAAGAGCGACCCAGATGAATCCATAGGCCTGGCGTCCTTCACTATGGTGCATCTTTCTCGTTTGTTGTTGACCGCCTCGCTCATTGGCGCCAACTTTGCTTATAAAACTCCAGTCCAAACGATACACAGCGATTGGAGAGAGATTGCGTTGCGCGTATTTGATCTGGACACGGGCGTAAAAGCTTTCCCAGCCTCGGGGGTAGGTCGTATATTCTCTCCATCAGCGCACTCACCGTACCTTGCACAGAACATCCATGCAACGACCATGAACCTAGTCGCCGCCTTCGACCGAGGCACCGTCGATCTCCAGGTACTTACGCTTCACCTCTGTTCAATTCAGGTTACTGATACGCAGGTCAGACCACCAAACCAAGTTTTCCTACCTCGGAGTCAGGAACGATCTTCAACGACGTCCCGACTACTTTACACTACTTCAACAACTCGTTGACGGGGTTTGTTAGAAAGAAATCGGTTTTCGTATCAGTGCTCTTCTTCATCACCTTGACTGTTTGCCGACCATGTTTACAGGCGGCACATGGATTGTTGGCAGCGACTCTTACCGGACTGAAAGCTCTCAATGAGAGTGCTTTTGCCTATGGAATGGCTGTAGACAGGGCTGTCCCCGTGCGTGATCACTGTCTGTCTAGATTCCTGAACTGACTTGAGTGCAGCATGGTTATACAAAGGAGGCCTTGTTTGCCATCGCCGAGACTTTCAA
Organism: Roridomyces roridus; assembly: GCA_029378245.1. Lineage (NCBI taxonomy): Eukaryota > Fungi > Basidiomycota > Agaricomycetes > Agaricales > Mycenaceae > Roridomyces > Roridomyces roridus. The sequence goes on along the minus strand of JARKIF010000137.1, from coordinate 40,222 downwards.
CACCACTATAGCAGCCTTTGAATCTTGAGCCGTAGCAATTGACTTTCCTATGTACTTTCAATGCGTCTCTGGGATACAGGTTCTCCCTTTTGGTCTGGCATCGAATTCCCCTATCCCTGAAGCGATCCGTAACGACCAGAGGAGCAGAGCAGCCATTCTCTAGGATCTCTTGTAGCCCAGACGGCGCCACGGCAGACATGGGACACTGTGACTCAAAGCACTTGATCCGCGGATGCAAATATTTCTTGTCCGCGGAACCAGGACTTGGGATCACGGGCCCCGGGGACGAGGTGGGTGTTGGGAGTTAGCTTGTCGTCGAAGCCCCAGATCCGGACCAGCTCACTTCCCTTCCATTTCAATGCTTCGGTTCCTTCGACTGTTCATTGTCGGTTCCCTAATCTCCGCCAGTCTGGCACTATCGGCTAATACTGTAACAAGGACGGAGAGCTCGCTAATTCGTATCTCGCTGTTGGCCGATCGCGACAGCCTTGGGTTTCAGTTTGATTTAGGTGCTTGACCCACTTGAGTTGAACGAGTTGGCAGAGTGATCAAACCTTTTCTTGTATACTTGCCTCTTTCACGTCAAGACTCCTCTTTTTGCCCTTCGGTGAATTTGAACGATATACGGCTCTCTAACATGACGGCAACACAGACCGCGTTGTTTGCTCGTGGCATCAACGCGTATTTCACTTGATAGAGTCCGGAGCAATTTGTTCATTATCTTTGACGTCTTATCCGCAACATAGAGCTCATTGCTTGGGCGTAGGCAGACGAGGCTCCCAATTCTGATTCTTGTCGCTCGACACAAAGGGATCTGCCGCATCTAATCGATTTTGAACAAGGGGATCAACACGATGTCAGTTTCAACAAAGGACTAACATGGACAAACACTGGTTCAAACGACGCAAAGGAGTGAATCGTATTTGAATAGATGTAAGGGATATCTCCAAATTTCACAGAGCCATATTTCGTCTCTCAAATGACCGTTATGACGCGAAAGATGCACAAGGAGGCGGGACTGCCATCTCTGCCGACACGCTTGCCGACCGATGTGCCCAAGATGGCATCGCCCCCTCGCCCGAGGAATCCATCGTCTTCAAAGAAAAAAGCCAACTCGATCCCCGTGGCGCGCTCACAGCAGCGCATCATTGCCCCACCCACAGTACTCTCCTCCCCCACGCGCTTCGATTCGCCCTCCCCCCTCTCCTCGTGCCCCTCATCCCCCTCTGCACGATCCACGGCCAGCTCGACATACTTCACCGCTGCATCCAGCATCACCGAGGTTGACGACATGTTCGACGACGAGCTGCGCAGCGCTGTTCACCCCGGGGTGCTTCGGGCGCAGCGCAAACTGGGGGACCGATGGAAGTTTGCCGTTGATGGCGAAACTGTTCGGATGTACATGCCCCAGACCGGCAGCCCAGAGCCGCCTGTTCGAAAGATGTCGCTGGGCCAGGAGTGGGCCCGTCTCGGGACGCCGACGAGGACGTATGGGGACCCTTGTGGGAGTGGGAAACCAAGCCGGGAATCAAGTTCCTACCGCGTGTCATCGCCGGATGGAACTGCGAGAGGAACGCCCATATCCTCTCGGGGCTCGCCTTTTTCCGCACAGCCGACCCAGGCGGGACGTGGTTCTGGGAGGTACGGAGAATTCCAACATGTGAAGGAGTAGCTTGCCCGGGTGCCTTTCGTTTTCTGTGTGTATAATATCATTTTCAAGAGCACCGATTTCGCGTTAGTAGAGTAGTAGATACAGTAAATGCTACAGAGTCCCGACAATCAATTCAGTCCAAGCTCCTTCGCCCTCCAATGATAACCCCTTCTCAACGGGTCTTCTCCCGGAATGCCCAGATGTTTTTGAAGCAACTCCACCACATCCCGCACATCAACCTCCATGTCCGTATCTTCCGGCTGCGTGGGCGGTACGACAATGGCAGCATAAGTCTGCGAAAGGACCGACGCTTCCTCGAAAATCATCATAGACACTCGGGTGGTGGGCAGCATCTCGAGGACGAACGTCCCTTTGGCGGCCCTGCATTTTGTATTAGTTCAATTGCCGGTGGACAACTGAAATTGGACTGACCACCGGTGATTTATCATAGCTCCACCATGCGGGCCGACAACTGCGGCGACATTTTGGTTAAACCACGAGAAGAGGTCGTCGGTAGTCTTGAAATCCTCGGGATTAAACACGACGAGCTCCTCGCCGCGACCTCGCTCCGCAAGCAAAGCGCGTATCCCGTCGAGGACTTGTTCTTCATTGACGATTCGTCTCCCCCTGTTCAAGGCACGGCCGTCCGAGCGTGTCATGTACACAACCTGCCCGCTTGTCAGCTACGAGGAATTCGAAGCTGCAGAGACACACCTTATTCCGCTTTCCCGATTTTGGCGCCGGATCATGCTCAATCCCAAAAGCCTCGAGCGTCTTGAGCGAGAGCCAAGGATGTATCAAAACCGCACGGCAGCTAAACACCATGGTCTCAGCCTCGACCTCTTGCTGGTCATACAATACATGTTCCTCGTCGTATCCCAAGCGAGCCCACAGATCCTGAACACGCTGTGGACCGCGCCGCCCCGTGGCAGCGTACGGCCTCTGGACACCGTGAAGGAGGTGAGCCCCCTGCGCAATGATGTGCGTTACACGGTCGAGATGGTGTTGGAATGAGTACGAATCCGGGGAATGTGCGATGGTGACGGCGGGGAGGAGGGTGTCTGCGGCTTTTTCTTTGCGCGAAAGGGGCTGGATGGAGGATGTACTTATGAGAGAGGACATGCAGGATTTAGGCGACCAGGAGTCGAGGTTCCATGAAGCACTGTATTTCACGTCGTTGAAGACCTATGTCTACGAATGAGTTTTCTGTAAAAACGCCATTTTCAAGTCGACATACGAAGTTCTGCCCCGTCTGTCCTCTGTACGCCATCCACCCCGAGTCCAGGACAGCACGTTCGGAAATGTCGGACGTAGCCGCGCGCCACGCGTCCCGATGCTCGTCCTTTGCAAAGTAGGGCTCCCGAATTTCAAAGTCGGGATATATGAGCTCCTCCGCGTATGCGACATGTTGCAGTTTTTGCGCCGCGCAGGGAGCGTAGTAGCGTGACATGGCAAATTCGCAGGTGTGTAATCGGAGGGGAGTCCACTGTGTCGACGAGGCGGACCCATGTTGTGTAGACAGACGGAGGGATTCGGACAAGGAGTGCGGCGATGATGTCTCGGACGACCAAGATGAAGAAGTGGGCAAGATGGCGTGCGGTGGTCCATTATAGGCGATGTAGACTGAGGATAGTATAAAGACGTTAGCGATTGTGAGGAGTATGAGGTAGATTCTGCGTTTTTGTATGGTCGACGAGGAGAGCGGCATGGATGGTCTTGAAGAAGAGGTCAGAAACAGGAGAGTATTTGAATTGAATTGAAATCGAGAATTTCCTGTAAGATGGGAACTTTTTGGTAGGCGGTGCTGCTGCGGAAAGCCTGGTGGCTGGTGTCTATCCAACCCGTACGGGCATAGAAGACCGCTGACAACCCTTGCAGATAGTGCATAGTAATTACGGAGATCGCGACCAAATCGAGCATTGTATAAGGACCTGAGGCCTGAGGCCTGAGTCCTTGGAGGGATTGAGGTATTGAACGCTCGTTTGCGTCTCATCGATGTAGAGACAGCCGATCCAGGGCTTGAAAGCCATGTTGCCAGTTGCACACAACATCCGATCTTTGTTTTCGGGCTCCCGCCGCAGCAATACGATGGATGATGCCAAGAGAATTTCAACGGTCGGGATGTAATCGTCGACGGGAGTATGGCACCCCGCTGCAGCTGAGAGTCCGGTGGTGGCACGGTGGATGAAAAAAGCTCTGATTGTTTGATCATTGATGTCATCATATGGTTTCCCACGGTTTGGCACACAACATCCGATCTTTGTTTTCGGTTGGTTTTCGGGCTCCCGCCGCAGCACTGCCAAGAGCATGGGTAATTCAAGCCGTGGCTCCGTATTTTTGACGGGAATGTCAAAGGCTCGTTTCCATTCTCGGAGAGGAGAACCATGGGATGGATGGTCGCTGAAGTTACAAGTAGTCCTTGAGTAATCCTCCGACGGTTCCAGAGGTTTTACAGTCAAGTGCCGAGCCGTGGAAGGCGGTAAATAATGCAACATGCGCCGCAATGGCAAGAAGTATCTCGTCGAATTGGATCCCAGTCTGCAGTCTCTCGTAGACAGACTGTGGTTCATCTGACACTATGTGGTTCATCTGACGATACAAGAAGTATGTACTAAATGAATACAGATCTCAGGCGGGCTCAATATCATCCCTGATGGGTCAAATTATTTGAGCCGGTCACGAAGAATACAGCGCGATGGCGGGGCTGAATCCAGCTATGAAATTGGTCTGGATGGCTTGTGCGGCAGTTTTGTAATCGGACTGCGGCCAGATTAGTTGCATGAAAGATTTCAAAATGAATGAAAAAGCATTCACCGGCACGGCTTGTATCAAAGAGTCTGAGAAGGCGGACACGCTGACATTGAGACGATTGAGGAGCGAAAGAATGACGGTTCGATCTGCCTGGAGACTCGGGTGTTGAACACCTGGACGACGAGAAGGTTGGATCAACACTCACGCCGCCAGCAATCACAGATTTCCTGGCTACAAATGCCAAAACTGTATTCGAGATGGCGGGCTGGACAGCGAGGACGGAAACGACAACAACCGCGGCATCTGCCTCACTAAGGTCACCCGCGGCCTGTGATACAGAAAGGTGACGGTCATCAGGGAGCGAATCCACGTTGAAACAACTGGACCTTCAACTCATCAGTGCCTAACTGCAAGACCATAAGCAACTCCTCAGTAGGACTGAGAATAGTCTACACAGGTGTCAAGTGGGATGTTTCGGGGTCAGGCCGTGGACCTACGGGGATGGCCCAATTAACGGTGTTGACAAGGGTGGTCAGACTCGTTGTGGTAAACAAAATGGTGGAGATATCAGCGGTGACTTGGTCGATACTCCGCTTAGTGGGGGTTGCAAGAGTGGCAGCAACAAGGCAGGAGGCAAAGAGCAGGCGAGAGAGAACAACCATGGCAGGAAAGATGGAGTGGTCGCCAGGCTCGAGAGTTTTTATAGTAAAGTGCCCACGACCAAGCCGTTAAAGACGGCAATGCAGCATGCTTCGCTACCACAGGAAGAAGTAGTCGGACCGCCTCTGAAATTTTCCGACCTTCTAGCCAAAGGCCTGAAAAGCCTTGGACATCTTGTCTTGACGTGTTCGATACCGTGACTAGACCCACACCTTGACATCGGTCGGGGGCAGTCGACGAGTCCAAGCCCGAGTTCGGGGCTACCCTGTCGAGTTGCTCAGGCTGGACACGAAGTCAGGAGCAAAAGAGATTTCGGCTTGATCTCCGGCTCGGCATCACAAAATGACGTCACGCATGAGCTCACAATAAAAACGCGTCCGCCTCGCCTTGACCCACTCCACTCACCCACCCACCTACTCACTATCCACCCAAACACAATCATGGCCCACACAGAAACGAACGTCTCCTCCACCGGCAACGTGTGCCTCTACTTCCTCGCCATGTACGCTCTTCTTCCATACTCGATGCGAAACCCCACTCACTCCGACCAGCTTCCTACCTCCCGTGGCCGTCCTTATGAGTGTGTAGCCCGCAGACTGCCCAATCATTCCTTCCTAATTGCCCATCTCTCTTCAGAACGCGGCCTCCTCGCCGACTTTTGGATCAACCTCTGTCTGACAATCTTGGGGTGGATACCGGGCATGATACACGCTTGGTACGCTTGCTATGGTCCATCTCGTTCCACCATCAACTCACCTTACTAGGTGGATCATCTCTCAGCACGAAACCACCCACATCAAGACTGCCTAGTTGAACGAGCCAACGAGCGAACGAACCTCTGACGATATCATGCATTTCTGTACCCTTGCCCTTACTGTACCGCAATTATAATCCATGGACTACTCAAGTACAGCACGCATGACCCCAACATCCAAATCTCAAAATACCCCAATGCACCCCAGCTAAAAGCACCGTAATCCACAGTCCATCGAACCATGTATCCACCACCGCCAACACCAAAAGCAACGATATCGCGACACGGCTTTGGGCACAGCCTGGAGAGTATATACTGAGGATCTGTATTCGAGAAAGTTTCGTTGAGCACGCTAGAAAAAAGCTGAAATCCGCGCATTTACCTTGGCGATCATAATGCACGACTTTGTCGTGCGTACCCCGAGCACCATCGGCGGCGGTACAAGTGGGACCCTCTGAACCAGCATCTCCCATCTGTTGTGATTTGTGTGCTGCGTCGTCGTCGGCGGGAGAGGAGGAGGACCAAGGCTGAGCAGGGGCTTGGTTTCGTCCATATCCACACCGAGATCACTCTCATGCGGATGTTCATCTTCCTCACGCTGCTCCTCTTGTGGCCGCTCCTGTGTACTATCAACAGCAACAACGGCAGCCGAATCCAAGGCGGAAGCATCCCCGGGGTCTGAAGGTCGTCGCGGAACAGTGATGAGTGAGTTGTTGGAAGTAGCTTGTGGTTGGCGTTGCCGAGCCAGCATGGGATCTAGCTGTCGTCGACCAAATTAACAACCGAAAAAATGCAGAAATGAATAAACTCCTTACCCGCCCCTCCCGAATCGCCGTAGCCACCCGCTCGCAAGACGGGCGCCCAGCTGGCACCAGGTTCAACAACCCTTCAAGCAGAACCAAAAACGCTCTAGGCAACCTCCGCGCTTCGAACTGCATTGCTAGCGTTTGGTTGGATTTGAACCTGCCATCCTCAGTCTCGAAAAGATGAGGACGTAAAAGAAACCAGACGTACCCGGCATATTCCAACACCTCCCTCTCCAACCTCTCCATCTTATCGCCCTCACCGACCTTACTTCCACACTCAGTCGAGTCCGAAGCAAACTCGTAAGGAAGTTTAAAAAATAGAAGTTTGTGAAGTATCATCCCGAGCGACCACATATCCGCCTTCGAGTCCACCGGCTGGAGGAGGAATCCCGTCCGCGGCGAGGGTAGCGATTCGGGGGCGGTGTATTCTAGGCTACGCGGGGGGCGTGTTCAATTTAGTTTCCGAACAGGAAGGTGGGAGGACTTACGTTCCGGTATTCCCTGATCTAGAGCGAGAGGATTGTAGCATGTCGCGAGACGTCCCAAAGTCGGAAAGCATGGCGCGCGGACTGAATGAAAATGTCACAGATGAATGAAACAAGCGAAAGGACCAAACGCACATCAACCTGCCCCCATCCCACGTCAGCAACACGTTCCCGGGTTTCAAATCCAAGTGGAGAATCGACTTGTCGTGCTGAAAACGCGTTGGTTAAGCGATCTTCGCGACGACGGCGAACTCACAAGAAACGCAAGCCCCTCGACGACATCGCGGAATAAGCTCTGGACTTCTTCAGCGCTCAAGAGATGCACCGCAGTCCAGGTCTGTGGCGAGTCGCCGTTCCCGCTTCGGCTCCGCGCCATCTGTGTCCGCCGCATTTGCTCCTGCCGCTCAGGCGGTGCACGTTGGAATTCGCGGAACGCACGAATGCGTGCAGAGCGGGAGAGCTGCTCTCGCTCGTGGTCGGCGGCAGGGGTGTCGCCGTTTGGCGTTTGGGGATCAGAAGCACTTTGATCGGCGGCGTGAACGTGGATAGAGGGGGAGCGTCGGCCGAGTCGGACGTCGATAAAATCATCGAGACTAACGTTGTCAGAGAAGCATCGGCATGAGATGGATGTAGTACCTTCCGGCTTCAGCCCATTGCATTAGAACGCTGTGGGGGAAATGAGGTCATGGACCGGCAAGCAATTCAACGGCGGACTTACTGGAGGGTTGGGATTTTAGGGCCAAAAGATGAGAATTGACATGATTCGAGCCATGCGTGGCTTTTCAAGAATTGAGGGACAAGTTCCAGACGAGAACACAACCAACGCACTGATATGTTATAATATTGGGATGGTGGAGTTGCTCTAGCAGCCGAACCTGGCAGGTTCAGCGAATAAACCGAGCGAAGACCAAGACTCACTTCTTTTAAAATGTTCAATAGATACGAATGAGACTCTCCGACGGCGATTTTCTTGACGGCAAAGTGACCTTCACTACGCGTCGGCTACGCCACGAACAAGAAAAAGTAAGGTCCCGACTGACCAAGAGGATTTCCGTCTAGGACATGCTACACAATCTCAGTCCATGCCCTCTTAATAGAGAACGATAAAACGCACCTGGCATAAATACACCGTCCCGTTTGCGCCCATCCCGAGCCGTTCCTCTTCCTGGAAGAAGGCTTTAAAGTAGCCTTCCGCCATCGCCTCGACGGGAAATGTGCGAGAGTCTCCAATAGGCGGCGGAGTGGACGGACGTGAAGAGATCTCGTTGGATATTTGCAATAGATGAAAGTAGTTGGACGCGCGGAAGCTAGCGTCCACATCCGTGTCAGGATCCTCGTCCTCGAGCTCCGCAGCGGCAGAATCAGCGAGAAAGTCGTCCGGGAGCGGCCTCTTGCAGTAGGGACACGGAGGCTGGACTCTCGTCGGGCTGGGGAGATTGGAAGGAGAGCTTTGTCGGATGGAGAGCGCGTGCGAGGTGGGATTGTACAGCACGACTTGGTTAGAGGCGTGCAGGATGGGGCGCCAGTTTTGGACGACGGGGAAGATCGGGATGAGCGCCCGACGTGGCGAGGACTCGCCTTCCTCTGACATGAGGGTGGTCGGCGTAGCTGCTAAAGCCAGGCGGGGGAGAGTGACGTAATGCCGCATTTCTTCCTCTTCGGCACACGACATGTCCAACGACATTCGAGCCCTCTTGAATCTTCCTGAGAATGAGGTGAGAGTCGTCTTCGTACACGCATGAAAGGACCACTCAAAGTTTCTAGGAGGTCGACTCTGGAGCAGTAACGGCCCTGATTTTGTCCGCGACGACGGATGAAAAATCGCCAGCATCTCTCGACAAAATCTACACTGCGCTATCTCAGTCGCCATCGGGAGAGTATTTAGTAAGTTGAGATGTTTTAATTCTCTAGTCCATGTCTTATTTCGCGCAGGACCCGTTGAGCATCTTGCCACATCTAGTGCCTTGCTCCCAGCCGGCAGCGAAGAGTCTCATCACGCTCGTAGGCGAACAGGGAAGCGCGAAGGAGGTCGTTATCGCGGCTCAGGAGATACTTGAACGCGTCAATGACTCCCTTGACGCGGAAGACGATGACGACGAGGATGGTGCTCTCGAATCTCCGTCGAATCAACTGATTTCTTTGATATGCCTGTACAACTCGGGTGCGTTCTCACGCAAAGCCAGGTTCGTTTATTTGACCGTTCTCCAGCCATTCCTCGTCTTGCACTACGCAAAAAATCGGCATCGGATACAATTCGGCCGCTTCTCTTGCAGCTAGAATCCTCGATTCAGCTGGCGGGCTCGCGTTTTAGTCGGGATGAAGGCCGTCAAGTCATAGCGACAGTCTCTCAGCTCTGCTCAACAGTGGCGGCATGGGCAAAAGACGATGCTGCTGCTTGTCAGGTGCCGATCCTTCCTCTGTTGTGAACACGAGACTGAGAGCATTTAAGGGAATCGCAAAGGAGCTTTTGGAGACGACTCTTTCATCGTGTGCTCAGTGCATTCAGTCATCACTCGCTCAGAGATCGTTCGAAGAATTGTACCCTCGATTGACGATCCGTTCTACAGTTCTACCAGGTTGGGAGGACGGAGAGAGGCCGATCCAGGAGGCGTTGGTATGAATTTAACCCACCAAAATTCAACTTCTCATCCAATATCAGACGGTACATCGAGCATTTGGAGAAACCTTCTCTGTCGATTCTGTACCGTCGATGCCTTCGACCGCCTACCTCGTCCTTTTAGCACATTCGAAGCCATCGGACACTGGCGGCCTCTTGCCTCGCATTCTCCCGATCTTGATAGCTTCGATCCAGTCCAACTATGCCCTCGACGAAGCGTTGTCCATTTTACTCCATTCAACGACCTCGGGGCGAGAACTCTCGCCCGACATCTCTGGGCCCCTATGCGCCATTTTACCTTCTTTGGCTAGCGCACACCCCGATAGCGACATCCGCCACCAAGCCTTCCGCATCCTCTCCCGCGTCCTGGCTCTCACTTCACCCGCCCTCCGCCTCGAAATTCTCAAGGACCTTACGACTGATAGCGATCTCCCCCAGATGCGCGTAGCCGCCGTCGGTCTTGTGAAAGAGGCCGTTTTGGAATCACTCCCACGCGAAGATAGAGCCAGTATCTTTGCGTCTCCGATCTTTCTACAAACATTGGGACCAGTCCTGCTCCGTCCTGACCCGCCCGACCTCTTCCATCCCGATTTGTCATTGAAGGACATTGAGGACTCGGCAGAGCCATCCAGGCTCGTGGAATGTCTCTCGCTCTATTATATCCTGTTGCTGCGAGACAACCTGAACCGCGTTAGTCGCCGACTCTTTCCCGCGGGTCCGATATTAATTATTAATATCCTCATAGACAGGTATTCGTGATCGGGACCAGATATCCAATGTCGAGAAAACACTCTTGGCACCGCTGAGATCTACGCTTGCTCGGTGGACGGACAACCCGGCATTCACACATGGTGCGGCCGCTCTAGACTACTCGCTCCACCGACTGACTTATTTCCAGGACACATTCACGACATGATGCCCGTCGTGTCTTTGAAGACAAGTCTTGAGCGGGTAGACGCGGCCATCTCGAATCTACGGGCTGATTCGAAGGTCTAGTCACAATGCCGCTCTGTGCCCGATGTCGCACGTAAATAAAACGGCTCCTTTCTGCTGCTGTGGTGGCAACCCAGGAAACCTCCGCTCTTCGAGTTACTATTTGGGCTCAGTCCGACGGTCGCATACTATGAAATAACGTTCTGTAAGTACTGCTGTCCATTGTCCAATTGATTATGTCGCGATGTCGTCACGGCTTCACCGGACCAGATCTGTTTGATCCATCCAGCGAGCGCGGGAAAAGGAACACAGAAAGTGACTGTTCTTCCCTCGTTTCGTTGATACATAAATCAGGAAGAAGATGCGGGGTACTTGATTAAATGAGACCCGGTCGCACCCCATCCTCTTTCCCTCTTCCTTCCCCACGTAGCTCCTCGACACTCCCTACAGCTCTATGGCTCACGACCTCACCTTGCGTAGGTCCCTCGCCCCTTTGCCACATGGACATACTGACTGGGCGGGATCAGGTGATTCCGTAGATGTAGCGAGGACGAGCCACATCCGCTACGCATTCTACGGACTGCAGCTGGCGGGGCTTTCTGGAGCTTTCCTACTCCTTCTTACGGCCTCCATCTGGCGCAAGGCCACCCGGAGGCACGCTAGCTGGTATAACTTTATGATTTGTTGGATTATTTCATGCTCTTCGTACATGTGCGTCTCCTCTATCCGTCTTCGTTGCGTTTGTGCTGACTGGATTAGATTTCTCATCGGCCTGCCGCTGGGGAAGGAACCAAACCAGACGCTTTGCGTTGTGCAAGCTGCGCTGATCTACGCCGTACCCCCACTGTACGTCGTCCGCTATGTTTCCCCTGGAGAGCTGTGTCGCCGATCTGTGTTGTCTTCAATTATAGAACCTCCGGCGCCACCATCGCGCTTGTCATACATGTGAGCTGTGCCACCATCCTGTCTATGAATACCTATAACAACTGTGCAGGTGTATATGACGCTTCGCAGTCTGCTCGTTGATATTCCGCACCGACAGCTTTGGACTGCGGCGGTGAGTGCGATTCCAGATCTATCTCTATAATACTTGCAGCTCATTTGGTTGCCGGATACAGCTAGTCATCGGGCCATACATCCCGGCGTGGATTTTATTCCTCGTGTTCCTGAACAAGGGACTGTCCGACCCGTCGTTAGTCCGGCGCATGGATGACGGCACCTATTGCTCAATGTCGATGAATACTCAAGTACCGTGCGTGGATTAGAGTTCGGTGATATATCCCCCGCTAACCCGATTCATGCATAATTCAGGGCAAGGGCATCGTCGGCGGTTGTATCGACGATAATGATCCTCTGCCTTGGCGTCGAGGCAATTATATTCCGCAACTTGCGTCGGGTATGGGCGATATTCAAGCAAGACTCGGATGAGCGGGCGTCCGTGTCTATGGTCGTGAGGGTGCTGGCATTCACTTCCATTGGCATGCTGTCCATTATGTGCGTCAACTTTTCCCAGCGTTCCTGTCCGCATCTCAAATTGGGCTTTGCAGTCTGAGTATGATCTTTATGATACTTCCTGACTCTACGAATGAGATATTCAACATCGTTATTGCAATTGGTGAGTTTCTTGCCTGTCCCCTCTGCGAATCGGTCCTTACTCCCTTCAGTTCCCGTTTCATCAATTTTGATTTTTGGGACTCAGAAGGTGATCCCACTTCCGGTTTTATTTGGCTTGGCACTGACTTGGCTCAGGATATTTTGGCCGCATGGACTTCTACGTGTCGCAGAGAACGAGAAAATCACCATCACGAACAACATCACGTCGAAATGTGGGAGACATTTACACCAACTGGGAGCAGTAATTTAAATACACGGTCCATACATCCACCAGGGGATTAGCTTATTAGTATTATCAATGTACCTGTAGCATTATCAGATAGACATTGCAAACCGACGACGCGGAGACCGACCGACTGTGATGAGTCACATGATGCCAACAATTGTTGACCACGACCAGCGATGACCGCTCCCCTTCGTTCTCAATGGCCAGCTCAGCCGCACCTCTCCTCCAAAACCTCTCCTCCCATATTTTTCACTCCTCCGCGGACAATGAATCCGGTCACACCCAGCAAAATCGGCGGGCCGCTCTTTTCGACTCCGCAGTCCACGCCTTCTCGCAGTGCTGGATACTTTGCTTTCCCTCCAGGGTCCCCTTCTACCAGCGTTCTATCCCCCTCTTTTGATCCTCCACCGACGCATCAACAGGACGAGCTCGCCGAGGCTGACCGAAAACGCCAAGCGGCGCTGGACGAGGCGTACGCGGAGCGCGTGGCACGCGATGCCGCCCTACGCAAGTCACGACTCGAGATGGAAGCAGCCGAAGCGTACAAGGGCGAGGTCGACTGGGTTCGCAGCGGTGGCATCCTACGTGACGCGCAAGGGAATCGGGATTACGTCAGGACGGAGGCCATTCGCGAGGAGCTGCGTCTCAGAGCCCTCGAGAAGACTCTCACCGAGCGCTGGACTGGCTACGAGGCCCGTTGGACTGCTCTCGTGGGCAAGGGCGGTCTCGATCGTGCACAATACCAGAATATACAGTTCGGGGACGTCCCGTGGCCCACTTGCCCCGAAGAAGGGCAGTCTGTTGCGCTCGCGGACTTGACGGTCAGCAAGATTGAAGAGTTCTTGCTGGGGCCGCTCAAGGTTCGTGGATGCACGGTAACGAAGAAGGAGCGCGTGCGTAGCTCGCTTTTGCGATGGCATCCGGATAAGATGACGGGCATACTCGCTCGGGTCGTCGACTCGGACTCGGAGGCTGTTCGACAGGGGATACATGCGGTGGTTTTGTGTTTGCAGCAATTGAATTCGAGGGTCGAGTCTTAACGTGCGTTCCACCAGCCGACGAGTTTTCTGGCCCTTCTCATTTGCAGCACAGGTATTTTATTTTTAGACAATACAAGAACATTTTCCCTCGTAGGGCCTCCTGAAGGATGAAGTCTGGACGTTTGAAGCGCGAAAAAGTCTAGAGTGCCTTGCCAGAGCGATTCGTCGACTTCCATCATTCAAGCTCTGTCGCAGAGGTTCGTTGACCGCGATGTATCGCACCCGACCGCTCGCGGGCAGAATAGAAACCATCCACCTCATTCATTCGCCTGAGAGAAACGCTCTCGTTCTCCTCTGTTTGGCGTTACTGCCTTCTGTCTGGACCAGGTGGCTTCGGGCGGAACGGTTGCGGCTTGGATCGTATTCTGAACCTGTCTCTCAAGTTGCATTCGATGCTTCGTTTTCACTTGCGACCGCGAACCCTTGCTAGAGGATTAGCTCCACTTCTGGGATTGAGTCGCGCGCCTATTCGCGTGTTGAAGACCCCTGTCATGGATGCCGCGAACCTTACACAGGAGGTTTGTCGACGGTTTCACAACTTCGCAGAACGATCCTTCGATTACCACGGTTTAAGCTCTGTCGCCTCGGTCGAATGCTAAACTTGAAGGCGATGTGTCGCACCGGAGCTCAAGTCCCCAGCGGTCTCCACTCTTGTATGGGTGTCACCGCTTTATTTTCGCTTGCGGTATAATACCCTTGCCACTCAAACATCTCTCTCCATTCCACCCACCGACTCACAAAAATGGTCCAATTCTCTCACCTGCTTCTAACTGCCTCCATGATCGGCGCCGGCCTGGCGTCCTCAATTCCTGCCAGACGGACCTTCGATCAAGCCATGGCTGACATTGCAGCCATTTCGACGCAGACTACTCTCAGTTGAACGCAGTCGTCGAAGGCTTCCCTGCCTCGAATGTGACCGGCGCCCAGGTAGGTGCATTCATGATCATACTTACAAGTGGATACATTATGAATCTCACAGGCCATGGCCACAAAGGGACGGAGCTTGATAAGCGCTATCGACGGAGCAGTGATCGACCTTCAATTCCAAGTATATTCTCCAACCCAACATTGATGAGTATTTGACTCGAGTGGATACTTAGAGTGACGACCTCGAAGCCGAAACAGCGTTCAACGCCAAGTTCCAGGATTTGGCGGACCTTGTACGGGACACGAACTCTAAATTCAACGCCAAGGTGACTGGTTTTGTGAGTTCATATTTTACATCCATTCCAGTTACATTATTGAAACACAATTGTAGGCGCAACTCGGACTCACTCTTGCAGAACCCTGTGCCAATTTGCGAGCTCTCAATGCGAGCACCACCGCATATGGAGCAGCGGTCGTGCTGGTACTCCAGGTGGGTTCACTTCTAAAGACTGGAACAAAGAAGTCTTGGGAGTTTATGTACTGATCGCAGTCTTGAATCCTTTGTCCACAGCCGCCGCAACTACTGTCGACGCAGCACCTCTCAGCAATGTGAGACAATCCAAAAACTGGCATTAGTGACCGATGAACGCAACCGAGAAATCGGCAGCAATGGTGTGGAGATATTGCAAATCAGCCGAGACCGCTCCGTCCGCCGAGATGGCGCTGTGTAATTTTTGGGAAGCTATAGTGCAGCAACGGGTCTTTGGCCGGGGACTGCCATGGTGGCAGCGATGAGAGAGACAGCAAGGAGTATGCGGAGGAGTTGAATTGTTGCGATGGAGGGGTGAGTCTTTGGAGTCCCCACTGCTTCTTTATACCTGGTACTTGTCGTACCAGATGAATACCAGCAGCTCCCACAGCCTTCCAGATTTCATGCTGAAAGAGAATCGCCGCAAAGATACGCGGCGCTGTGCATCCGGAACCCGTGCCATAAGAAGTGCAAGGGTCCCCCCGTGTGTGCCTTCATTTGAAAGTTGGTCCTACAAGACAGGATGGATGGGACCTCAGTTGCGAACTCGAAACGCAATACAATTCATTCGGCGAGACAACACGAGTATCGACAACGATTCCGTACAACAAACAATCACTCGTACTCCGCGATCGCGGTGTTGAACCCAGCGATGATGGTGGTCTCGATCGACGTGGCGATGCTGACCTGGCCAGCCGGGGAGTTGGCGATCAGGGCGGCGGAGAAGGCAGTAGTCTTGGTTTTGAGAGCCTGGAGGTCAGCGAGGACTTCGGCGGGGATGCCTCCGACAGGGAGCGCGGCCTGCGAGGTACAGTGGGTTAGAACTGGAATCGAACTGAGAGAAATCGGACGAAAACGTACAAAGCCGGCCTTCTTCTTCCCCAGCTGGTTCAGCAAATTCAAGATGGGGGACTGCATGGCCGAGATGGAGCCGACAATGACCTGGCCATCAGCCTCGCTGAGGGAGCCGGTCGACTAGACAACAATATCAGAAAGAATGGAGGGGAAGTTAGAGAGATGGAAATTACCACAAGGGCGGACGTGCCGGCGGAGAGTGCAGTCCCCAGATTGCCAGCGGCGGTGTGGATGGCCAAAGCACCACCGAGACCCGACGCGGGGAAACCGTTGATGGCATTGCCCATCGTGGTGAGGTCGGTGTTAACGTTGGCGATGCAGGCTTCGATTTGCGCAACAGTGCGCTTGACGGGAGTCGCAAAGCCGGCGGCAACGAGGTAGGCAGCGAAGAGGATGCGAGAGATTTGGACCATTGTGATTCAGCGCGATGGATGGACCGTCGAGGGGTCGAGGCTTTTATACTCATCGGAGGGTGCATGCGTTTCGCCCGCAGAATTTCCTGTCGACCAAACAGTGAGCGCCACCCCGCCCAGAAGTGGTACGATGCGGGGCGATATCCACTGAAACTGGAGATGCGGATTCCACAGGCGGTTGCAAACGTTTCTGCCAAGGTCACAAGGCGAGCAAGAACCACCTAAAACTCGCCCGTGCTTCTCGGTTCGCCAGAGATGTGGTGCTTGAAGGACCCGTGAGCAGAATAGGGTCGGAGGATCAGACTCCGATGCTTCTGGTGTAGTCAGGAGCGGGAATAGGACGGCATTCGAATTTCGAGAAGCAGACTGCATCCAGTTGTGGGTCCAGGATTCACGTGGCATGGGTCAAGTTCGCCGCCTTAGGCCCAGGAGTGAAAATTGTTGTTTCTTTGAGACTCCAAGTCGGACCTGAAGCGGGAACATGGTGGTCAAGAGCAATTTGTTGTCACATCATGATTTCTCGATCAAGTGCGACGATGCAGGTCAAATGACTAATACTCCAACTCGAATCCAGTCTTGGTCTCATTTCTCGCTCTGGGATCCATACACAGCCAGTTTTCTGATGCAGGGATAATACAAATTTTGATGGGCGTGTATGGGCAGCAAGCCTGCAGCTGGTTTTAAATCAAAGCACCGCGGGCAGCACCTCAAACCACAGAGGCTCTTCTCAGAATATGTCCACAGAACATCCAATTTTGAGTTTTACAACAATTATTTACTTCAGCAACCTCCAACACCCCCGACATCAATCACTCGTAGGCGGCGATGGCAGTGTTGAACGCGGCGATGACGCCGTTCTGGAGCGAAGTAGCGGTGGCGACCTGGTCAGCCGGGGCACTGGCGATCAGGGCAGCGGAGAAGGCGCCAGTGCTTGCATTGAGAGCCTGCAAGTCAGCGAGGACGAGGGCGGGGATGCCGGCGATGGGGAGCGCGGCCTGCGAGGGAACAGCGTGTTAGCACTAGAATCGAACATATGTGTGGAGTAAACGTACAAAGCTGGCCTTCTTCGCCGTGAGTTGGCTCAACGAATCCAAGATGGTGGGCGACAAGGCCGAGACGGAGTTGAGAACGGTGGTGCCATCAGCCTCGCTGAGGGAGCCGGTCGACTAGACAACAATATCAGAAAATGAATGGAAGGGAAAGAGAGATGGAAATTACCTTAACGTCCGACGTGCCAGTGGAGAGTGCGGTTTCCAGAGTGCCAGCGGCGCTGTGGATGGCCAAAGCACCAGTGAGACCTGAGGCGGGGAAACCAGTGATCTGGGTGTCCAGGGCGTTAACCTGGGAGGTAATGGTGGCGATGTCAGCCTCCACTTGAGCAACAGTGCGCTTGGCGGGGGAAGCAAAGCCAGAGGCGACGAGGGAGGCGGCGATGAACAAGTAGGAGAGCTGGACCATTGTAGAAGGATGGGTTGCAACGCTGAATATTGCCGCGTTTTATAGACGTTCGAGTATCATATGCATTTCCAACAAAGGGCGCCGGGATGCACATGATGTGAAAGAGCCCGCTGACCGCGTGTGGGAAAGACGAACGAGATCAGTGAGAATTGCGGCTTTGGTCGCAACACTGTCGCAACTTCGCATACAATATGAAACAGGTCCTCGTCACGCGGCAATAGCTCACGAGGTGCGGTAACCACAGCGTTGACGGCTAAAGAAGTCGCCATAGAATGATATTCTTGAGAGGCGCCCGGAGCACGGTCTGACGAATTTCAAGTTGAACCTCCGATAGTTCTGGGCCAAGGTGGCGGAGGGAGAGTGACCCAAGACAAGAGCACAGATTCCTCCGCAGTGCGACGCAGAAGCACTCGTGACTCGCCACAGAAAATCGGCAGAACAGGGCAGAACCAACCGAATTGTTAGCCCCGTGGAGAGATGTCAGTTACCCCGCGTTACCCCACATGCCGAGAACGATCACGAAGCGGTCCCATGACCCCGATTCGGTACTTCGGCCGTCAGATGAGACATTCTGACTCGCTCTTGACTCGCCCTCCTCCTTTCTCTGCCACTCCACTACGGTTTTCCAGAGTAAGATATTTTATTCTCTCGCACGCCGACGGCCCGCGCACGCACTTTCTCCTCAAGCATATTCGATCTCGATCCTCTCCCCACAAAACCGGCGTTTCTCTGTCTTGTCGGAGCTCGTCGGCTCCGCGAGGGCGTGGCAGACCGCGGGCTCAAGCTCACAGCTCACAGTCAGACTGCGGCGACGTGCATGTGATTCCCTTTCCGTCTCATCGTTGCCGGGATGTAGTATCACCTACATAGTTATTCGACCAAGATCCACCGCCTTCCACCGCTCATGAATGATGACCCAGTTGTCACCTGCCACCTTTCATCCCGATTTACCGGCTCCCGACAAGGGCGTCTTGTCGCTAGACGAACTACTGCGCCCAGTCATGTGGCTTCATTCTTCAAGCCCGCGCCTGTTCTTTCAAGCGAGCAATTATATACCGCTGTCCAACGCCAGCAATTGTTGTGAATCAATCGCCCCTGGCACGTTTTTGCGTAGAACCGTGGACGGCGGCCCCAGTATTGCACGCTCTGAGCCAAGCTCTCGGTCCGCGTGTGCCACAAAATCTTGAGTAGCCTCGCGGTCATTGGACTTGCTCGCTGTCAGGGTCTTCTTGGTTCGACGCACCTGTGCTTCCATACATTTATCAGTAAACATCCACCTGCTCTCCGGCACGAACAAATCCATACATTCCGATACTGGCTCGAACATTTCTTGCCGGGACTGAACTACAGAGATTCAGAAGTGGCTAGCATCTGACCCACTCAAAATCCGTCAGAGACGCTCTTCGTAAGCTGTATCCGCCTTGCATTCCGAACCACCGAGTCACTTGAAAAGGATCATCAATCACCCGCGGCACCGGGCGGCATAGCCATGAAGTTAGCGCCACGTCGGCGAGTTGGAACACGTCTCACGGTCTCCAAGACACAACCGGACTGGCGCTATAAGATAAACCGAATACGAAACATTTCATTCCATTGACCATGTTCGCTAAGATTTTTGGATATGGGGTACGTCGGATTTCGTACCATCTCAAAGGTTGCTGATGTACGGTTTCAGCCCAAGTACGTCGGGCCTGGCCGCATTGATTTTGCAGCTGCAGGGTTACCCGAATACACCAATTGCTACGCCACCGTCTTGGACTCCCTTTTCTCCAAACAGGAACTCTCCGCCATCCTCGCTGCGGGCGAAGCGTCCTCACCATCGGGCTGGCAAATTGCCCAGTTGAACAACGACGCTGGGAGCGCGTACGCGGTCACGGATACCTCTCATCGAAAGGGCCAACGCATCATGTACGACTCGGTCGACCTCTCTGAGCATATCTTTGAGAGGATTCGACCTCACCTGGGGGATATCGAAGAGGTGGAGGAGGCGGTGTATTTCGAGGACCAGAAGGCGGTCCAGAAGTGGCGGATGGTGCGTATGAATGAGCGGTTGAGGTTCTTGCGCTATCCCAAGGGTGGATTTTTCAAGAAGCATATTGATACGTGCTCCAAGGACGCGTGAGCTTGCTATATTCTTCAACTTGCCTTGCCTGAAGCAAATTTTCTCTAGATCGACGGGCCAGAAGACATTCTACACGGTTCAGTTTTATTTGCCGTCTGATTCGAGTGGCTCGGACGACAGCTTTCTCTCTGCTACAGGCGGCACGACACGCTTCCTCGGCGACACGGGCATTCACGCAGATGTGAAAGCTATTCCAGGGAGGGTCCTGGTATTCCAACATGCGAAATTGCTGCATACCGGCGAGGAGGTAAGCATACTGTTTCTGGCGAGAATATTTCAGAGGCTCATGCGCCGCGGACAGGTTACCAAGGGGGTGAAGTGTACCGTGCGATGTGATATATTTTATGAGAAAATTGGCGATCCTGTTGTGGTGGAGGAGTAAAGGACGCTGTAAAAGAAAAGAGTCAAGACGATCGTATATCATAAGCCCCACACCGAATCTATGAAATTCTTGTGCACTCCGATTAACCGTCCATCTACTAGGAAAATGGGAGACGAGTCTTGAGCGAATGAGACTCAGTTCCGCGGGAGCAAAAAGTGAGATTGATCCGTCGCGGCCCCTGTTTTCGTGGCTGTTCACCCTGTATAAAAAGTCCGAGTCAACGAAATAGCCCCTAACAATGTCTTTCTCTTCGACCACCACTTGCGCAACCATCCGAGCTCCCCAAGCTCCGCAGTGCAGACCCTCACCCATGCGCAAGGCGCTCTCCTTGCCCGAATGGCCAGCCGAGTCCATCGAGCCCGATAACCCGTGGAAATACCTACCGGGCTACCTTAACCATCGAGCATCCAGCGCCTCCATCTTCCCAGTCTCGCTGCCCCGCTCGTCTTCCGTCGAGTCGATCCCCGAATTCAGAATCCCGGATTACACCGCGCCGTCGGAACAGATGCTCAGATGCCAGGCCTTCTCGCCTTTGACGCTGCCAGGAATGAAGCGCGCCAGCACGACCGGGTTGAGTCCCATGCAGCGCATATCAATAGATTCTGTCGGCTCGGATTCGTCGGACTGGACGACGATGTCCACGGCAGTACGACGCCGGTCTTCCTCGATGACCACCTTGCATGTGAAGAAGAGGACGACTCTGGATCCTCTGGCAGTGGCTGCGGCAAGTCCAATCGTATGTCGCCTTCCGGTGAAAGCTCACTTTGGAACAGGGTGTTGCATATATGACCCTTTTATTCACGGCCCCGACATCAAAGTCCAACCATAGCGGCGTGTTGAGTGAACGAGAGATCATTTTGACCGAGGAGGAAGGCAAGCAACCCCACACCCCACTTCTTCCGTTGAACCCTAAAACAAATTGTAGAACGCAACCCGCCTACGTTGCCCAAACACACCCCTCGTCTCACGCGAGCCCTCACCACGTTATTCGCACCCCGACAGAAAGGCATTGGCGCAATGAAACCGTACCCAGTCGATACAACGACGCTCGTCAGTGTAACCGGTATCCCGCTCGTTGTGCCGGACCTGCCGAGGAGTCTGCCCCTTGTCAAGGGCCCGGCGCCGGAGGTTAGACCTGTGCGCAAGTTTGATGGTCTGAGGAGGCAGATGTCGAACCGGAGTGGAAATAGGAGGGCGGAGATGGAGAAAAAGGGGGTGGTTTGCCCGGGGTGGTGAGGGCGTGGACGGTGTGAAGGTTTCGTTTACGTGCTATACGAAATAGAGTCAGCATGAATTCTAAGCATTGGCCGCCCAGTGTCGTCGGACAGAGGAACTGCGAATTGAAGTTGCTTGATCAGCAGTTGCATTTATCAGCGAGAAAGGTACGTTTCTTATCTTGCCGCGCCGACGCGTCACGGCGGCGGAGCGCACGTTACGCCACGTACGACGATGGTTGGTAAAGTCTTGCCCTGCCCAGCGTATTACTCATTCGCGGGACCTCCCGCCCTGCGGCAGGTACACTTCAGCCGTCCGCGTCATGATGCCGGCGCCGAGATTGAGGAGCTTCAAAAGGCCAGCTTCTCTTGCAATCCAATCCAAAAAACAGACAAAGCAGACCAATGGCTCACTCATTCGCAATCACCCGCCCCGTCAACCCGCCCGGCGTTGAGCCTGTCCTTACCGAGGAGCAGGTGTGGAAGGGGCTCGAGTTCAAGGCGCACAGTCCCGACGTGTTCGTGCCTATGATCTCTGCGTGCAAGACCATTTCCGAGGATGGGAACAAGGTACGTACTGGGCTTGGCTCCTTGAATGACGGCCAGCTGAACGCCGCTGGTGCTAGATCGTCCACGAGATCACCGTTGGACCCGTTACTCTGACGGAGACGGCTGAATTGCACCCAAACAGCGTCGTAGGTCCTGCGGGTGCCCTTTCAATTGAATCCGCTGTTGACACGACGGCCACGGATAGGTGTACTTTGAGCTCAGCAACGGCACGCGCATGACAAATGTCGTGTCCCATGGCGCAGGGGGAGAGATATTCTTGACCTATTGCTTTGCAAATGGGCGTAAGTCTTCTTCCCCGACTCCGAGCGTGTGTCTCATTCGGATTGATGATAGTCCCCGGAGTGCCGAACGACAAGCCCAAACCGAGCAGTGAAGTGCTGAATGCGACCATCGGAAAGTCGTTGGAGAAGAGCATCGAGATCATTAGACAGATGACCGTCGATGGAAAGTTGTAGATGACTCCCCAAAGTGAATGAAATGGTACTATCAGCCCTGGTCGCGCGTCGAGGAATTCATGATCGGCGCTGCGAAACGTGCACACGTAGCTTGCGGGCTCCCGACCGTCGAAGCCCGAAGATGTGAATGGAAGACAAGAAGGGAGTGGCAAACTGGGGCAAACGGGGTAAACGGCAAAACGGCCACTGATTGCAAATCAATCAAAACTTGAGCGCTTGAGCTCGAGGCGATCTTCCCGATCACCACCACTACTTGACTGTCACTGCGACCACCACTTTGAGCGACAAGATGCCCCACTCCTTCGCTGTAACTCGCCCCGTCAACCCTCCCGGCGTCGAGCCCGTCATCACCGAGGAACAACTTTGGAAAGCTCTTGAAATTAAAGCGCGCAAGCCCTCCGTGCGTCACCGTTTCTCAGCACGCTACTTACACCCCTCAGGCACACCCCGCCACAGGCTTTCGTGCCTATCATCACGTCGTGCAAGGTGACCGTCGACAATGGGAACAAGGTGCGTCGTGTCGCGGATTGAGCGGCAATAGTAACTCATCGCGTCGCCTCACAGCTCGTGCGCGAGGTGACCTTTGCAAATTCGCCCAACGTCGTAACCGAGGAGATTGAAGCCCATGAATCCACTATCGTTAGAACCCTCCCTGCCCATCTGTTTCAGCTCAACCTTGGTTAGGTCTACTTTGAAATGAACACGGGCACCCGTGTTACGAACGTCATTTCTTACGGACCCGACGATGAGATACTGTTGACGTACGGCTTCGCCAACGGGAGTGAGTACTTCTCGTGCGCACTGGTCTGCGTTGTATCTCATCTCGGTCATCTAGTCCCCGCTGTCCCCGCCGACAAACCGAAACCCAGCATCAAAGAGCTGAATGCTACTGTTGGTAAAAGTGTTGAAGGAAGCATCGCCGTGGTGAGGCAGATGGTCAAGGAGGGCAAGTTGTAAAGCTCGTCTGTATTTGTAGGAATGAAAGCCTCCCATCTCTGAGCCTCTCATAGCTTCCACACATCGGCTGTTTCTTCCAAGGAAGCGAGTGGCACCACCCGTCGCAGGCAGACGCTTCAAGTTTCCGCCGATCCGTCCGAACTGGACGGCAAATAAAATGTGCGATGGCCGGTGTGCGACTAACCAATGCATGTCATCGACCACGCGTTCACTCACCGGTCTCCCATCGACATGCTTTGTGAACTCCCCTTCGACCGGATATCGCAAAAATCACAGCCGCTCATTAAGGCGCAGCATACCTCACCTTTCTACGTTCTTCCCGCCGCCCCGCACCTACACGTCCTCTCAATCTGCGCACTCTGTCGAAGATGCGTCGCGAGAGATCCATCGAGTCGTAGAAGCTGCACTGGCCATTGCGATACGAGGTATTCGTGATGGTGTATGCTCCTACGTTGATTTTCGCGCGATACGAGGGGAGGAAGATTTGGCTTCTGCCAGGATTGCGGAGAGCTCAGAGCTGGGGAGGAACAAGGCGTAGCTGTTGTGACTGAATCGGGAAGTCCGTGTGCGGCGAAGTCGATTCGTTCGAGGTTGGCGGAGAGATTGGAGGTGGTTCATGGCCGGAGGAAGTACACCAAGGCGAGCTGCGGCTTCAAGTTTCCAGGGTAGAGCAGTGCCACAAAGACTTGAGGTTAGTGGAGCACTTCGTTCGATTCGTGTGAGAATCGTGTTTGCCACCATGTCGGAGGTTCACAGCTCTGAACCTTGGGTGTCGTTATGTAAAGAAAGGCAGCCAGTCCGAACGGAACCAAACCCGACAAACCGCAAACTTCAACAAACAACACGCCTCTCTTTCCCATACCACCACCATCACTTTTCGGATCGTGGTACATCTTTCCTTTCTTCGAGATCCCGACAAGCTAATACCGCTCAGATGTCCACAGCTGCCGCCGCTCGAAGTCGTATCGCGCAGTTGGATTTCGAAATAGCGGACCTCCAACGTTCGATCGACACGCGCTTCGCTGAACGCGAAAAGTGCGAAGACGTGCTCAACAGCTGCAAGTACCCCGTGCTGACGCTGCCAGTCGAAATCACGACGTATATATTCACCAAATTCCTACCCGGTCATCCCGAGCGTCCACTCCTTTTCGGGCCGGAATCGCCATCTCTCCTGCTCCAAGTCTGCCGCCAGTGGCGCTACGTGGCGCTGGCGACGCCTGAGCTGTGGAGTACCATGAAGCTGACACTTGATGATCGAGGCAGCTCCGCCTCCCAATGTCTTGCGCTCGATTCGTGGCTACAGCGATCGGGCAATTACCCGCTGTCCATCGAGCTCGCGTTTCTCCTGTTCACAGGAATCACTCTTGTGGACGCCGAATCAATGCAAACCATCCTACGCCACGCTTCCCGTTGGCGCGAGATGGAGCTCTGTCTCCCGTTCAATCATTTGGAGCAAATGACCGTAGCGATGCCCCTACTGCGCAGTTTGACACTGGGGCCAACCCAGCTCCTACCACCCTATCCACGCCCTCCCGCGCCGCCGACAACAATCTGCATGGAGGCCCCGAATCTCAGAGAGGTCAACCTCTCTAGATTCTTCAATCCCCTTTGGATCGCGCTTCCCTGGGCTCAAATCACCACCATTGCCGGTGCAGACCTATATGTCAACGAGGCAATCGAGATTCTTCGTCACACCGTCGCGCTCGAATGCTGCCGATTCACAATCGTTGGCTATGCGGACTTTGACCCCTCGACGATTCCAACCACCATACCCTTACCCTCCCTGCGTTCCTTGACCATGGTATGGGACGGTTATGGCTTGGACCAGGTGGAAAACGTGGAAAACTTGTACCTGTTCTTCAAGGCACTGAGTCTTCCAGCGCTCGAGAGCATCCATGTTTCCGAGTATTTTCTCGGCCAGGAGCCGGTCGCGACGCTATCTGCTTTGTGGCAGGATGGCGATCCTGCTGAAATCGAGATTGTCGATGCGCAGGTTTCGGAGGACGTGTATGCGGCGGCATTCCCGCGTGCAAAACTCTCTGTCGAATCGATGTCGTCCGATGAGGATGAGAGCTGGGACGAGTCGCGAGACGAGGATGAGGACGAATCATATTGATGGGTATGTTACTCACATGGGGTCGACCAAAAATATTATCTTCTTACCTCAAATGGGGTCGGTGTTGGGCCGAGCAGCGGCGATCAACTTGGCCAAGAGCCCAAGCGCCCTCCCGAGCCCACAAACTGTTGATGCTCTGGACGGGGGGAGATGTGAGTCGGTCATATCTTTCTTCCTTATTCTAACTCCTTTCCTTTACTTCACATAACAACAGTATAGCACGCCGCTTGCGGCCTCGGGAAAGACTTTAGACCGTGGCCTGGTCGGTTGAGCACTGCGTTCGATTCGTGTGCCTCCCATTTGGCGATCACAGAGGGCACATTTTTTATTTGATCCACAGCAGCAGAACCGCAATCATCCAAAGATCAGTGGTCCGCGTGGTAAATATTCAATTTCTATTCGACTTCAAGTCTTGAGTACTCCAGGTTCTAACTTCCGCCACACAATGATACGCTCCCTGTCAACATGAGTCGGGCTAGAGACGGTCGGGATCCTGTCCACGACCTTCTCCCAACCCTCCCCGAGTGGCGCGAGATAATGCTCAGGGCGCACGAAGAACGGCGGGCCTGCGTCGGACTCGGGGTCGAGCGGGAATACCAAGGTGATGAGGTACCCGCCAGGTTTGATGAGGGCGTTGATTTGCTTGCCCCAGTCCATGCGCATGGACGGGGGGATTGCGACGAAGAAGCTAATATTGTTTGACCAGGTAAATCACTTGTGCGGGATGAAAGAAGAGGGGAAGACGAACGTATAGTCGTATATGAGATCAAACTTCTGGCTATCCTCGAACGCAAAGAAATCTTGCACTTCAAAGCGGACTTTCAATCCCTCTGGAACGATCAACCTATGAAATGGGTGAGTAATCACATCTCGGACGGGATACGACGGACTTGTTCGCCTCTTTGACAGCCACGGCCGAGATGTCCCCCGCCAGTGTTTCCACCCCGAGCTCAGCCGAGATGGAAATGGCGTCGTGTCCCTGTGTTCCATTAATGTCTTAACCTGCACGATTCTGATTCCCACTTACAGAACCGCATCCGGGAACGAAGGCCCTCCCGCTCCGCGGGAACGGAACCTCACCAGATCGGAGGACCTCGAGCAACGGGGGTTGCGATTTGCCTGTTTCCCAGGGGGTGACGTTTTGCTCCCTTCGCCGAGTATCAGCGATTCAGAGTGGACATGAAGATGGAAGGAACGTACCAAGCCTGGTCCCAGGTATTCATATCATCCGTGATGATTCCGCGGAGTTTGACCATCGCTGGGCTTAGGTTCGACATTGTTACTTGAGTTGGAGCCTTGCGGAGAAGAGCGAGGTGATACTTTGCTGGAGCTCAACGACGGCCTTATATACCGTCGAGTTGTAATACAGCCGAGGGCTGAACAAGCAAAATCCTAAATTTGAACCAAGAGCACGTGTATTTGAACCTCACACGTGGCCTGCTTTCTCTCGGTAGTCAGCTTATTTCTATTCAAAGGGCGGCTGCTACCAAGGGTGCAGACATCATGGTGAAAGCCGTCGAATTGTGCGGTCTAGACAAACCGAGAAACCGTTCGATTCGGGCACAAGTTATACAGTCGGAATCGATGTCCGCTATCAACTTTTTTTGGTGGCTCAGTGTCGAACTATGATGCGCTCCAATGGTTGAGACAATCCGATTGATCAGGGACGCTCGTTCGATTCCAGCGTGGGTCCATATGAAGTCAAGCATGGTTTTTTCCCAGTAGGCTCACCATTTGAGGGAAGAAATTCAAAGCGTCCGTTACAGCTCGTTCAAAAGTTCCTTCAAAGTTGAGCATTTTTGTAAGTCGTTCCCGTCACTCGGCGAATAGAACATAAAAAGCCCCGAAGGGCATCTCAGCGCGCGTACGCTTGTAGCTAGCAGCAGGTTTGGGTGAAAGTCGAGCTGGCTCGGGCTTTCCGTCCCCGTCCTGAAACTATGGCCTAGAACAAAAACCCGCGGAGAGCTGGGATTCCCAAACACGTTAGGAGGAGGACGACGCAGACCAGCTCTCAGGCGGGAACCCCAAAACAGTAGGAGGATGACGATTTGAGGGGAGATGATCTGAATGCAGTGATGGCCATAGGGGCCCTATGTCGACCCCCGCCAACCCATAGGGCCCTATAATAGGGCCTCCAGCATAGGGCCCTATTTCCAAAAAAGGAAATACTCCGAACACCCACCAAACACCAGTGGTTGGTTCTTGGTTGGTTCATTTCCACAGCATTCTTCAATCTTTCAGCTTTCCATGGACATGAATGGGCTCCCTGACCTTGCAGACCACGTCCGTGTGCCCAGAGCCCCATCGGAGGAGGTGAAGAGGCTTCGGCGGCGTTTGATCCGGTTTTGATGGTATCAATAGGGCCTAGGTAGGGCCTACCGCTGAAGGTCATGACCTGTAGGGCCCTATTTAGGGCGTGGATAGGCCCTATCACGTAGGGCCCTATCCCCCCTAGGCCATCACTGTCTGAATGCACTGCTGTATGAGGATCAATAGTGTGGTTAGTGTGTTTAGTGTCAATTTTATAGGGTACCGGTAAGCAGTAGGCAACACATAGCTGATGAACGGTGCAATTGCATTTGTGAGCAACAACTTGAAGTGGGCAAGCAATAAGCAGTTGGATAAGCAATAAGCAGTTGGATAAGCAGTAAGCAGTTGGATAAGCAATAAGTGTTTGGACAAGCCATAAGCGGTTGGACAAGCAATAAGTGTTTGGGTAAGCAATAAGCGTTTGGCGTTTGGGTAAGCAATAAGCAGCGTGGGAGCAATATGCGCCGGACAAGCAATACACGGTAAGTGGTCGAGCGCGTGGGCGAGCGATACGCAACAAGCAGGCCTGAGGCAACAAGCGGCAAAGCAGGTTAAGCAACAAGCAACAAGCAACAAGCAGCAAACAATTAAGCAAAATCATTATGCGACAAGCGCACAAGCAAATGCATTAACCATGTAATAAGACACGCAACTACCAGGGGAGGTTTCAGCAATACGCGCACGAGTGGCGAGTGGAAGTAGCGCATGGTGTGCTGGGCCGTTGCCATGCGCGCGCGAACGTCTAGGGTGCTGTTTTTAATTCCCAAACCCTTAAAAACTGGCTTGCAAACCTGGTTTGTAAACCGGGCGTTTATAAACCGGTTTATAAACCGAGTAGCAGACAAGGCAATTCACGGTTCTGAATGCGATTTGTTAACCATTCTCACCTTCCGCGGACAGTGGAGCCTCTGATATGCTTCTGTGAACTTCCATGAGCTCTTTGACCCACAATTAAGCAACTGGAACACTCATCAGACTGCGATCAGCACGGCTGATGGCATCAGATTGATGTTGCGTGCGGTTTATAAACCGTACATCGGTCGAGAAACCTTATAAACCGGGTTTATAAACAGCGGTTTATAAACCGGTTTGCAAACAGGCATTAAAAACAGCACCCTACGAACGTCACCGTCAGAATCCAATTCGGCTGCTGTCGGCAAGCAGAGTCTTGATGCACCTCCCGCACAGTGGGGCGCTCTGTTGCCGGGTACGGCGGCGGTGTGACGTGGAACCCGTGAGCCCGCCAACGCGATCGCCTCACCCCACTGGAATGTTCCCCGTTGACGCACGACCTGCAAAAACCGGTTCCGAGTTTGGCAACTTGCGGGGTGAAGGCGCTCGGAATGCGTCCGTGGCGAAATCGATGCCGTTAAAGGTGACATTGTCGGGGGATGAGCCCGGGGTGGGTCCGTATCCGTATTGTCCCACCATCGTCGATGTGTAGCCCGGGGTTGCCGGCGGCTCGTCCGGTTCGATGGTTGTGGAAGTTTCACATATAGGAAACAGGGCGCTGCACGAGCGCAAGTGATCGGTAGCGTGCCGTGGCGAGTAGCTCCAAGGCTAGCATAGGTCGTGCCAGGATGCGTAGCAGTGCCGGTGGTGGGTAGCGAGACGGCACGAGTGCGTTCGGTGGCATGGTGTTGATATCCGTCGTTTGTCGCGCCGCAGCTGCAGCAACAGGGCGAGTACGATTGTTGGTGGAGGCGCATGGTCGGGATGCTTTCGTGAATGCGATGGCAATGTTCGACCTAAACGGACAGATAATGGTTGTGGACTGGAAGAGGAAAGCAAGTGACGCAGCTGTATACACTGAGGATGCGGCGACAGCCCCTCCAATTCCCATCGTCAAGTTGTAAGTTCATGCGGCAAGTTTGCGACCAGTAAACTGCTCGGGGACGTGTCGGCGCGCGACAGATGGGAGCCTTGATGGGTTCACGTGTACGCGTGCTGCTCGTATGGGAGGGAGTGCGCGTGAGCTTTGTAGGGGATCGAGTTGGAGTCCCAAAGTATTAGGAGGCGCCATGAGCCGTCACCGCCTCCGCGGAAAACTCGATTCACGTGTGGCTCAATGTCCCAGAAAAGAAAAAAGAAAAGGAAGCCGACGACTCAGCGCTCTGCTCTTGAAGATCGTCGGCGGCAGCGTTTTGGCGGGACTGAAGCAGAGCTGTCACGCCTGTGACTCTCTCTCGGACAAAAACCTAACTCTTCGGCACACTCGTGCCTCGCTTAGCCTAGACTAACAATATCCGTTGGGCAGACCTTTTTGCGTGTTTCCTGGATGTCTCTCAGCGCGCATGTTCGAGCGCATACGGCCCATGTTGGCTGAAATCGAGGAGATCGAGCAACCGGCGTATATCCGCGGCGTCGAGCGCGCGGTGCCAGTGGAGGATGGTCAGATTGAATGAATGGTTGAGGTTTTTGAGGTACCCTCGGGGTGGGTTTCTTAGGCAACATTGCGATGGGCCGTATATCAATAGGTGACTCTCTCCCCATTTGTGAGCTGCAAACAGAGCACTGCAGGGAAACGAAGCAGCGCACATTCTTCACGCTCCAATTTTACCTCCCCTCTGACGCGTCGGGCTCAAACGAGAGCTTCCTTCACCCAGAGGGCGGGTCGACGCGTTTCTTGTCCAAGTACACGAAACGAATCGACTATGCCGACGTCAAGGCCATCCCTGGTCGCGCGTTGATCTTCCAACATGCGCATTTGTTGCATACGGGTGAGGAGGTCACGGGCGGTGTCAAGGTTACCGTGCGTTCGGATATCCTCTATGAGAGGGTGGGAGGGCCTGTGCCCGTAGATTCAGAAATGTAGCTCTATTCGACAACGAAGGATTACTTCTCTTTAAATTTGTCCCTTTGGTTGCGACTCGAATCTTGCTTTGCAAAGTAGCCAGACCATCCGTTCGACTCGGTTAGGGTCCCTAGATGAAAAACGAGCTTTGTCTTTTTCTTTTTCTTAGCGCACCATGTCTATACGCCCATGCCTTCCATCACCTTCAATTCGAGCGTTTTCCCTCTGAAGCTTCAGTTGCTCAATCAAGCACCTACTTATCGTCAAGCGCAATCCAACGTTAACAGGAAGACCTTGGCGGATGGCTCCCCAGCTGCCTTCCATGCGAGTGCGAGGACCATTTACTGCAGCAAGCTCGTTCGATTCGAGCCGGGTCGATTCTTGGAGCCTGCCCCTGCGAATTGTTTTTATTCGATCTTGATGTGAACAAAGCTTTTTAAAACCGAGTCTCGAAGAGATAGCCTGAGATGTTGGCAGCCGTGGCGGTTGTTTGGCGGTAATTGAGTTTCCTCCGAGAATAGAGCTTTTGGATGAAGACCATAGAGCAGGCTCTCTTCTCAGCCAAGACGGAAGACATGCAATCTCCTTGCATAAAAGTGGGAGCTTGCTAGGCGTGCTGTTCGAATCAGCGGCGTGTCGTAGCGAAACGGGGGGATAATTTTTGGAAATACCGGGCCATGGACTGCCAGAAGTGGGCAAACACCTCCAGATAAGTAGACATGGGATTGGGTTCAATGAAGAAATCGGCACCGTGGCCAGCCAAGTGGGCCGAGTCTGAACCTCACAACTTTTCGGCTGTCTCATCGCGATCTCGGTACAGTATCGAAAGACAACGGCCTTGTGTGGCCACCTGTGCTCAGCCCAGATCTCCGGGCCTTGGCGATGTTTGTTCCATTCGAACTCGGGTTCCGGTGACTTGGCAAGGATTTTTTTGGAATGCTGAAGATTCTACTTGAGGAAGTGATACGTGGCAGAGATAAGTCCCGCGAGAGTAGACTCCTTGACGGCTGATTTGGCGACAGGGAGATTGAATAGACATTCACGGCCCAATCGCGGGAGGAGGGGAATTTGCTGGTTTCTGAGGAAGCGACGACTTCAGCGCTTCTGCTGAAGCCGCACCCTTGAAAGTCCCGTCCGGTTGAGGCGGCTTGCGGCGAGCGAGGCAGAAGATGCCCAAGAAACGCGATGGGTGTCGAGAGCAAAAGTTGTTAACAATCTTTGATGGCACTGGCATCATCCATCTCTTTCTTCTTACTTTCACCATGGCTCGACCCAGCATCGGCGCCGAGCTACGCAGGCGCCTTGCGCATCTTAAGGATCAAGTAGCCCTCCTCCAGTCCCAGATGGCGGCTCTCCAAGGCGAGGAAAAGGCTGTCCACAAACAGCTCGAGGCTATCGTGTACCCCGTCCTCTCTCCCAAACGACATCACCTCCGAGATCTTCCTGCAATACTCGGATGATTACCCCACCGCAACCTGTAGCCCACTTATCCTGGCGAGAATTTGCTCATCGTGGCGCCAGGTGGCACTCGCCACTCACGACATTTGGGCTCATTTTGCCTGCGGACGCCGCTTTTCTTCGTGCTCTCCGACCACACTCACCTTGTGTGAGTACAAGGACATATCTTCGATAGGATCCACGACAATCCTTCCTTCCGTCCCGCTCTCATCTCTCTCGCAATCAAGAACTGCGAGACGAGGATCGACCTTCTGTTTACACGAGCCTCCTTGTCTTCGATCAGATCCGATCAGTCCACCTTGCCTCTGACTATCCTCCGTCCTGTATGCCAGCCAAGGAGCACTATTGGCTCTGTGAACTTAGTCGGTACCATCTTTCCGCTTCCTCTCTCACTGAGTCACTGGCAAACTCGAGTCCTCCATATCGATAAATCATACTCCCAGTCTGACTCGCGGGCGACTCATGGGCATCGCTGATTTTTTCCATTCGCTTGCAACGATCGATCCGTAATAGGTCTGGTTAGCGACTCGGAGAATACCAGCAGCATTGACGGGAAAATCTGGAATGACCTTGATCAGATACGCCACACACAGCTCGGAGACCCGGGAAACGAACATGGTGGGCTCCCGCTGATCAGTTGTTTATAACCTCAACAGCCGGGGGATGGTTTCCCCAGTTCTTTCTATCCCCTTCCACCCCGCGCAGGAAGCCCACCATGAGCGTGGTTATCGTTGACGACCGCGACCCTCGCATTCAATATAGCCCATCGACTGGCTGGTATCAGGGTGGTGTTTTCCAGGAGTACCTGAACACCACGATGGCTGCAACTGAGATTGGCACCGGCAGCGATCATACTGCGACATTTTCTTTTCAAGGTGCGTACCCGTGGAATTTGGTGTGCCTGCGACATCTGATGTGTGGGGCCGGGCAGGTACTTCCGTCGCGGTGTATGGGACGGTCAATCAAGGGAGGTCAACAATGTCGTTCTCTTTGGACCGGGGAGTGCCCTCGGTATTCGATGCCGCAACTTCGACGGCTGGCACTGTCCACCACAAACTTTTCTTCGCGTCTGGGACCCTCCCGGATGGCCAACACACGCTGGTTATGACGCAAACGTCGGGCCCGATCATTTTCATGTTCCTGGACTATCTCCTTTGCAATATGACGTTGTCTGCCGGCGGGGGAAACATACTGTTCTTCGACGACAGTGATTCTAGATTGGAGTATTCCCAGGGCTGGGATGTGGCCCCCTCTTCTGAAGAGTATCTTCAGAACACGGCACGCAGTTGCGCGGCAGACGAGTGCACGGTAGTTTTGAATTTCGACGGTGCGTTCGCAGCGAATCCCAGTTTGCTTCATGTGACCTCAAAGTTCCAAGGCAATTCCCTGACCATGTACGGGAATTTTGGAGTCAACGCTACAGACGCTCCTCCGAGTTTTGACGCCTCTATCGCGATCGACGGTAGCCCGTCGACTCCGATACTGTTCTCTGCTCCATTTGCTTTTACTCCGCCGACTTCCAACTTTGCCGTCTACAGCACTGAATTGACGCCAGGTACTCACCGAGCCCTTCTGACTACCCATCAAACCGACCAGTTCCTGCTTGACTACTTCGTAGCCGAGGTTTCGGCATCGAGCACAAGTAGCAGCCTCCAGCCCACTTTCGCGTCGAGCGTGCCCAGCCTCACTTCCGCGTCGAGCGTGCCCAACATCACTCCACCATTCCGGCTCGATTCTGGCTCGAAGCGTGTCCCGGTTGCGGCCGTAGCAGGCGGAGCAATTGGTGGACTCGCATTCCTCTGCACAATTACCCTGCTGTTCTTCCTGTGGAGACGCCGCACGCGAAACAGAATTCCTCCAGATCCGTTCAGTGAGTGTCATAATTTCTTTCATCTCAATACTTCTTCAAACTCACACATCTGCAGCCGAACACGCCGTTGACGAGATGGCATATCCATATGACCCATCAACGCCTCCCCCTGCGTACCGGAAACTAGTACCGCAGGAGATGATCGTGGAGTCCAATCTTATCCCGAGTGGCAGCAATCCGTTGCTGATGCAGAATCAAGCCGAGCCAGTTCGAGAAAAACATTCCGTCTAATGTAGTCAACTTGTACCCAACCTGCGTTTCTGACTGGACTTCCCGCATGTAATTAGCACTTCCACTTGCAAGTCACACGCCGGAGGAAATTTACCTATTTTGTGCTGATAGATCCGATCTATTGCATTCATCTTCATGTGCAATTCATCAAGTTTCTGTTGGATGGTGTAACAGCCCCCGCCAGGCGACGATCATAGGATTTTGGAGGACTCGAAAAGAGGTGCGAGTGTAAAAACCTCGTTTGATCGAGCGTGGACTTGGGTGCGAGGTACGTTGATTCAAACTCTTCAGTGTAGGAGAGTAACGGCGCTGCAAAGAGCAGCAGGGTGAGGAGGTGCATGAAGGGAAAAAGCAAGGATCGACGAGTGTGAACTTCCCAGCTATTTATGTGTCATCACCGCTCTTAGACTCTGCTTCCGAATAGCCGTCGACCATGCCACGGTTGTTGCTGTCTGTCAATTCCAGATAGGATATACGCACGGTCCGAATATCGAACGCCGACAGCGAGTGCTCGTTGTCGACCATTCAGTTGCTCAGAATAGCGTGGGTGAATCATAGATCGAAGATGAATCGTCAGTTTCAACCGTGGGAAAATATTGCTGACGTATTGATCGAACCTGGATGCATGTATCTAGCAATCTTTGTAAGTAGAAGGGAATACGTCCCAAAGCGGCAGAATGTCGCATCCACGGGAGGGCCGGGCCATGGCTGGCACGGCCTGGCCTGGCAGTCCCTTGCAATTCCCTGGCAATTTGGCTTGCAATTGGCCCTATACCTGCCTGGCCTTCGCCTTACGTGTTCATCGGCCCTTTGTTCTTTCAAAGCGCCCGCGAATCAACATGTCCCATGTGCCACCAAACCCCATCACAGATGTTGCTCACGCTCTTGGACCACCATGCTGGGGCGCCGAGCGTAATAGCAACTCGTACTAAGTACCACACGCGCCGTGCGCACGCCGCGGAACTGTTCATCGTGTGCGCGTGAGGAAATGCGGAAGGCACCGATTGTTCGCTGCTTGGTGGCTGGTGCAGCAGTGCTGCTCTTGAAGCCGGTTTGCCGCGGGGTTGTTGCTCGATTACATACACCGAATTACCGACTGTGAACCGCCGATCCGCGATGTACTATGGTGCCGTGGCTGTCAGCGTGCCACCGGCGGCTGCGTGGCGGTCCATCAATCAATTGACCAGGCCCAGGCCAGCCGTTTAGATCAGCGGGGCCGTTGATCAGAGGCGGGAGATGATGCGCTTGTTGATGCGCTACCCACAACCACCGCACGTGCAGGGCCAGGGCCAGGCCGGCCGTACCTGACCGGCCTGGCCCTCCCATGGATCGGATGTTCTCTGGCAGCTGGAAATAAGGAGCTCAGCTGAAAGCCTGTTCGATTGAGGGATGGGACGTTGACGCTGCGTTCAAGTCCTTTTTCGCACTGTTGGAATGATAACTGATGCTAGTTCCTCAGCATCATCGCACCTACGCATGCTGATATTCCGGCATGTAAACGCGCCAAAGAAGTAATAAACTGCTCAAGCCAACCAATCGAAAAATCATTCGAGGGCGTCCACCGCAAGACCTGGCCGAATCGGGTCCCAGAATTAGCGTGAGCTGGAACCTGCCACAGAAGCATCGCCCAGAGTCCACCCTTGGTATGTGGTCAAACGGCAGCCAAAAAAACCTCCGTGTCATACAAGTTTCATAAATGAACATGCCGCAGGTTCGGATCAATTGATCATGTGATCTCGCCCTGCTTATGTAGACAGATGCCTATTTTTGTGATTCCGCAGGGTCATGAACGACTTTAATATTCACAGAAATACCATCTGCGTTAATGTGAAAGCTGTTCCATTGGAAATACTGCAGCAAGCTCGTTCGATTCGAGCCGGTTCGATCCTTGATAGCATTGATTTTTGCTTTTTGCTGTGAGCCTGGCGTTAGAAAGCTCGCAGACAAGCTGGTCTGATAGAAAAGCACTGGTGTCTTGTCGAGATCCATGGTATCGGCGCCGTGACGGTTGCTTGGCGGGAATCGGCTTCCCACTCGAGAAAAGAGCCTTCAGATGAAGTATGAGGCTGGTCCATATCGGTTCTCTTCTTACCAACGATGGCAAGACATGTACATGCCATCGCCTGCAGTGGTCGCCGATCTTGCATAAAAGCCGCAACTCGGTAGGCGTGCTGTTCGAATCAGCGGCGTGTCGTGAGCTGGGGAAGGTGATTTTTTGACCGGGACAGATGGGACGGAGTGGGAAAACACGTCCCAAAATGCATGGTTCGCTGTTGGTTCAAGAGAAGAGATCGCCGCCCTTGCACAGAAAGTTGTCCGAGTCTGAGCTTCATGGCTGTTGGGTTGACCCTTTTTTTGCGGTATCAAAAGACCAGGTTGAGGCGATGACTGGCGGGGCAGCAGAGATACAGAGGCCCAAGGACAAGAAACGCGATGGGAGAGCAAAAGTTGAGCAAAAGCTGTTAACAATCTTTGATGGCATCATCTATCTCTCTCTCTTCTTGCTTTCACGATGGCTGGACCCAGCATCGGCGCCGAGCTACGTCGGCGTGCGGCACACATTGAGGACCAAATAGATCTCCTCCAGTCCCATATTGCGACTCTCCAAGCCGAGGGAAAAGCTGTCCAGGAACAGCTCGCCGCTATCGTGTACCCCATCCTCACTCTCCCAAACGACATCACGTCCGAGATCTTCCTGCAATACTCAGACGACTACCCTACCACAAGCTGTAGCCCGCTTATCCTGGCGAGGGTTTGCTCATCGTGGCGCCAGGTGGCACTGTCCACTCACGGCATTTGGGCTCATTTCGCCTGCGGACGCCGCTTTTCTTGCTCCCCAGCATACGCACATCATAGGGATCCATTCGTACCCCTTTCTGGGCGGTTAGCCTTTTGGATATCGCGAGCTGGCAAGCTCCCTCTACATATCCGGATCAAGCTGCCCGGCGCCGAGCTCCCGGAATGCACAAAGATTCTGGAGATACTCGGCGCGTACGCTGAGCAATGGGGGTCTCTCGAAATCATCTCTGATGGACCCATTCTCTTCCCGCTCCAGATCCAGGGACCGCTTCCCTGCCTCACCGATCTCAAGCTTTGGACCCATTCGCCCTTTTATGGTGCTACAATGTTCCCCACACTTCATGACGCCTCACTCCTTCGTCAAGTACATCTATGGAACATCGACTTGAACAACTACGAAACCGTACTTCCTTGGTCGCAGATCACAACTCTGCATCTCGACAGCATCGATCTCGCCCAAGCCCTGGACATCCTGTCGCAGACGGAGAATCTCGAAACCCTTGTATCTCATCTCGACGTTGATCCAGACGAACCTATCACCTCCCCTCCCCACATCCTTGCTCGCCTTCACACTCTCACCGTAGGCTTCGCCGACAGTTGCACGATATTCCCCCACATCACCCTCCCAGTTCTCCGCAAGCTTCAGTTGTCCTCGCCAACCGAGGACAGCGCTCTAGAAATCGAGAGCTTGATCGGGAGATCTTCGTGCTCTCCAACCACACTCATCCTGGCTGAATGCAAGGACACGTCTGCCACGACTGCCTGCCTCTCCGTCATATCCGTCATACCCACGATCCAAAAACTCGAGGTCGCCGCGTGTGCTTTCAAAAGCACCGCCTTGGCCGAGTTCTTTGATCGGATCCACGACGATCCTTCCTTCCTCCCGGCTCTCACGTCTCTCGACATCAACAACTGCGAGACGAGGATCGAACTATCCCCGCTCGTTCGGATGCTCAAAAAGAGAAGGGAAATAGGAGGGGTGACCGCACAGTTGACCTCATTCGTCATCTCATTCGAGCAGGAGTGGTATGACGACTACTACTCAGAAATGGACGTGAAAAAATTGAACTCGACGATGCAGAGAGCCATCGACAAACTCGACGAGCTCCGCGCTGGAGGTCTCAAGTTGGATATGCGATCCTCGTTCAAATGGTTTCATGAATTTGTGGATTCTAAAGTGGTGCGCACTTTACGCTATGTTTCCACCACGGCCTGATTTTGGGGCAGATCGAGGAGATTTCTGCAGTGTCTTAATTCAATCCTTGTATCAACCTTGCGGAGGCTAGGCGACGAAGCATCAACACTTGAACCGGATGGGGAAGAAAGGAGAGACTGAGGAGAAGTCTGTTCGAACCGCGCACGGGTCGTTGGGAAGCTATGCAGTGGTTTGTCAATTCTCGAACTTGAAGAAAACACGCGTTGAGTTCTCCGAGTATGATTTTATATTGAGCTCACCAGCTCGTCCGCCCTGGTAGAGCCCGGGCATTGGAGAGCGAGACGGTGTCCGTTCTGTGTCGATTGCAGAAATCGAGGAAAGTGTCGCTTGGATAACACACCTTGGGGCGAAAGCAATGAGTGTATATTCGGGTTGAATTGGCTAGGAGAGGGTCATACACAAGTACCTGCTCGGAATTACTTTCGGTGGATAAAGCTAATTGACGAAAGTGCTGTTGAACTTTTAGTAAGTGTGGACCTGGACCCGGATGCATTCCGATGGTTGAGACACTCCTGATCAGTGACGCTCGTTCGATTCCAGCGTGGGTCCATGATGGTAATGGTTTCGGAAACAGCTTTTTTCCCAGTAGGCTCACCACTTGAGGGGAAGAAATTCAAAGCTTCCGTTACAGATCGTTCAAAAGTTCCTTCAAACTTCAATCAGGAAATGCATGGCATGTAAGAGATTGTTGGACTTACATGACTGAAAATTAGGATTCCGATAGCCTATCTCCAGTTTGAATCATCGCTACCAGGGGACCCAGTCGGACATGCAATCATTGTCATCCGAGTGGTTGAATCGGCCCGGGATGCTTGTTCGATTCGAGCGTGGGTCGTCATCGTGGAAAACTTTGTTTTTCGAGTAGGATCAGTGCTTGCCTGGAATCGTCGTGAAGAAAGGCAGATGCTTGTTCTAACTCACCCTGCATACATCCGGGATACACACAGTGCACAGCGCACTGACGGTGTTTGCGTGCAAATGACAAATGCGGAATTTCCTCCTTTCCGCCCGTAACGTTAGTTTCGACTTCCTCTTTGCTGACCCATGACCACCGGTATGTAACTGGTGTTGAACGTATCCGCTGAAGTTTTGCCCTAGTAGATTTCCCCAGAGGCCTTGAGGGACATCTCATACCAGGCTGGCTGAGAACAACTGGTTGGGAAGAATGGAAAAGCTCAACCCTGGGACCGTTCGGCTCGGGCACAGGTCATTTGCAGGCAAATCGGAGTCTGATTTTTTCGCGGCTCGATGTTGACCAAGCGCCGAGTTCCGAAAACTAGGGAGATATGTGGATGAGGCTGCGACCGTATTGGGAGCTCGTTCAAAAGCTTCTTCAAAGAGATATCGAACATTTCTATACGCGCGTATTGTGATATCGTAACAAGGTTTACGCTGAATGTGCACTCGACGGGTCGTTGGTCGTGCAATCCAGGTGAGTCGGGGAAATAGGCCAATGTAGCTCTCGGGACCGACAATGATCAGGCGACGGACTCGAATGGTAAAACCACAAAGTCTTTTGGGAGTGGCGGAAGTGTGAGTGAGATGGGATAGTTCGGGGAAGGAGAGAGGCGAAGGGCGGAGTGTCTAGAAGATAGGAAGTGAGTCAACAAGACGATGAATATACCCTTCGTGAGTATATTCGAGCGTGTGGGCAGATGAGGACGAATGTGGCAGGAAGATTGCTCTGGAGAGTTCGATTCTCTCTTCAAGCGGAAAGTGGAGGCACAGAATGTATTGCCCAAACGAGGCGGATACAAGGAGGTAATGCGACTACCACTACTGAAATCCTCTAGGCTTTTATAGGCTACAAGAGTCCGACTATTTGGGCGTACGAGATAGAATTTAGATAAAGTTGAAACATGAAAAAATGAGAAAAAGGCTTGGGGAAAAATGTACCATGTGGAATTTTGAGTCCGGGCTGCTTATTGAGCAATCCAGAACGGTTCTAGACCTTCTGCAGCATGCGCGCAGCGCCAGGTGAAACCGGGAGTTGGCCAGTTTTGGGATTTTGGAACACATGTACGTCGGATTAAGGGTTTTGGGAGTGGAGCTGAGCATGTGAGGGAAAA